>JAMLFT010005567.1:0-17366 GCA_026544285.1 Pachyrhizus erosus
TAATAATTAAAAATATAAATATAATTAAAATAATTAATTTATAAATAAAAATAATAAATCTTTAAAAATAATTAAAAATTAAAATTATGAATACCTGAAATAATTTATATAAAAATATTATATAAATATATTTATTTTTATTATTTTATATTTTTAACTATTTTAATAGATAATTTTATCATACACTTATAATTTAATAAATTAATTTTTTTTATTAACTAATTTTTACTTTTCAGCTATCAATAAATTTTTAACTAATTTATCAAATAGAATCTAAAAATAAAAAATAATTTATAAATTAATTTATCAAAGAAATAAAAAATAAAAAATAATAAATCTTTATTATATACATTAACCATAAACTAAATACAAATAAATCACAATGATAATATAAGGATAAAGATGGAGACTTTTTTATACCCTGCCACACTTTTGTTAGATTATTGATCAAAATGCCACACTTTGACAATTATGTATTAAAATGCCAGAGTTTTTGGTATGCATGAGAAGACGGGATCTCCAAAACCGACAGCTGACTGTGATTTTGTATTTTTTTTTAAATCTATTAAGAAGTTGGGTTTCTTCAACCTGACTTTTAAACGGGTTTTTTTTTATAAACTTAATTTATTTTTTTCTTTCGATAAATAAATAAAATTTACTTTATATTTTCTTAATTATTAAAGACTAAATTACATTAAAAAATACAATACATAAAAAAATGTAATTATTATCTGACGATCATTTAAGAAAAATATGTCTTCCATTTCAATAGTAATAGTAATTTATTTTTTATTAATTTTTTTTTAAAAAAATGTATTATTTTGATTCCTTTAATTTAAAATAAAATTTGATAAATTTTTTTATCAAAACAGTTAAGAGGTCGGGTCCCTTACTTTTAAATGTTTTTTAAAAATTACTTTAAAATTAGCTTTTAAAAATTACATGACAATTTTTTTATATTTCTTTTAATTAAGGAATGAGTTATTATTTTATTAACTTTGTAAAAATTTTATTTTTAATTCTTTATATTTTCATCTTTACAGTAAATCATTTAGTAAAAAACTTAAGAAACTAAAAATATAAGAAAAAGTGGCAATTTAGCTGCCTCGTGGACAAAGGAGAGTGGTAATTTTTGCACACACAGCACCACAATTTTAATTACCTCAGCTGTGGCAGTGACTAAGGCAAAATATCTGACCAACATGAGAGTTTAAATAAAGCTACAAGACCTCCAATCTTATCTGTTGTGCTCTGCACTTCACTCCAACCTTGCTTCCCACCGATAACATCTTTGGTATCAAACAACAGATAAACATGCATTCCTTAACATGCACACCACTTTCTTCTTCTCATCACACCACTCTAAAGTCAAACCTCAATCCTCTGCTGGGTGCAGATGTAACTTTGAGGCCATCTTCACTACCCTTGAAAAGAAGAACCTGCTTTACTACCAGAGCCATTCTCTCATCCACCAGAGAAGATGTCTTAAAGCATTTCAACGAACGTAGAGCTCTCAAGGTAAGTAACTAAAGCAAAATCCATATCCTACTTTCTATTCCATTTTGTCGTTTTGTTGTTTTTCTTAACCCAAGTGTAGTTTTTCTCTCCATGTGTTTAGTGTCTTCAGCTGATTTTTTTTGGCGTTCATTAAGGTTAATAGGCTAATCATAGTGCTCAGCAATTCAGCATGCATGTATGGAGATGATAAAATTTTCAGGGATCACATGAAAAATTATAATTTTTAAAGAAAAAAGAAACGAGATAAACATTAATCAAGGAATTGCAATGAAATATATACAATTTTATTACATGTTCTACAAGTCATGGGAACAAGGGAGTTTGCCAAATATGGGGTGTAAAAAGAATATTGCTTCTTTTCTTTTTCCTTCGTTGAATTCGTTCATTAAAAGTCTTTTGTGTATAAATTTTCGGTATATTTTAACAAACATTTGGCTTCTTTTGAAGATTATCTCAGGCTTGCAGAATTTCAATAAAGACAATGTTGCCTCGGTAGTCACTGCTGCCGACAAGGTTATTTACTTCTCTCTTGTTACGTTTTCTCTGGTTCTTTAGCTTTGTAGGTTATGCACGATGCATCCACGGAAAAATAAGATCTTAGAATCCATGCATTGGTTTTGTATCTAATAGCTAATATATGGATAACCCAAAATCTATGCATATGAATTATTCTCCTTGGTGCTGACTCTTAACTTTTAGAATGATCTTGTGTTTGGAGTTGGGACAACTCCTGCATCTGCAGAAATTTTTAATAAAAAATCAGTAACTATATTGTAGATAGTAACTTCTCAAGATTTCCTCTGTAAAATATTTCACATTTCAATATAAACTGACATACTAATGTCAATGAGTATGTTTTGTAATCCTTTGTGCTAACAGGGTGGAGCAACTCACGTGGATATAGCATGTGACCCCGAGTTGGTAAAGCTAGCAATTGGCTTAACTTCTTGTCCGGTAAATTCATACTTTTCATATAGATTTCTTAGCCACTCTGATAATATGGTTTGTGGACATGGGCATAGGGTATTTGGAAATTACCTAAGCATAAAATTTATTATAATCATTGGATGTCTTAATCATTTACAAAGTTGCTTTTGGACATGTATATTACTTTTACTTTGTATGTATATTTAATTGCTGAAGAATCAATGTTAGCTAGACTTTATGATTGTAATTTTGGGTACTTCTGTTGGAAGTTCCCGTAGACTGTAGGTCTTCTAACCTCTGACAGTTATCAAAGCAATTGAAGCAAGTAACAAAGACCCAAAGTTGAATTTTCATTTGAGGTCATTTACACATTCTTAATTTGAACCCTATACATATAGTACATTCTTAATTTAGTCTTTATGTATGTAGCATGTTCTTAATTTGGTCATTGTACATGTAGCACATTCTTAATTTGGTCCCTATAATAATTAAGAATGCGCTACATGTATGAGGATCACATTAAGAATGTGCTAAACTACCATATTATCTGCTTTTGGAACAATGCACTTTAACTCCTTTTTGGCAGATGCAAGTTTAGTCAGGAGATTAATTTGATGTTTTGAATCTTTTGATCCTTTCCTCCTTCAACCATTTATTATTATCCTTTTTGCAGGTTTGTGTTTCTTCTGTAGATCCTGCAACATTTCCAGATGCAGTAGCAGCAGGAGCACTAATGGTTTGACCTTCTTGCCTATTTACATTTTTAATACTAGTTCCAAGATGATACTAGACCAAATCTCATACTCCAAGATGAAAGATTATATATATTAGAAGTGGACCTTGTAAGATTTTTACTTAACATGGATAATGGCATCGACAGGTTGAGATTGGAAACTATGACTCATTCTATGAGAAGGGAATAATTTTCACTCCAGAGAAGGTAAAGAGTGCATTTCATTATTAATCTCAAATTTGTGATGTTTGTCAACCCTGAACCTACATATTTGATTTTGAGCGAAAATTGGATTTGGACTCCAACTAGACAAAAAGTCAAAAACTTTTTACCCACAGCACAAATATCCTGTTTGACTGCTTCATAATAAACAAAGTCATTTTGACAGCCACTAAAACTTAAGGAACAGTAATACATACAATTTATATATGTATGACATGTATTAGTATCAGTGCTGCAGGGAGAAGGTAGAGAAGCAATGAAGGGTTTGTGAGGGTCAGATGCTAATACAGATCACAATATGTATATTTTAAATACGATTTTGTTATCTATATAATAAAGATATAAAATTATATTTGTTTATAAGTAATGAATAGATGTGAAGTATCTGGAGATAATTAGCAGACAACTGTTAGAGAGCAAAGCAATTTTTTTTGTATGCAAGTCAAAAAAATATTTTGTATGTTCCCAATGTTTGGTCTTTTTCTGGTCTTTCTGTCTCCTCAGAAATAGTTCCTTCTGAATTTCTCTTGCCAACTCTTAATAGAGGTAATTACCATTTCATCACTAATTTTAATGTCAGACATAACTAGAAGCTTGCACTTGATTTTTTTTAATGATCTATCCTTCTTTGCAGATTCTAGGTCTAACAAAGGAGACGAGGAGGATACTTCCATCTATAGTCTTGTCTGTCACTGTTCCTCACACCCTAAGCCTCCCTGATCAGGTCAGAAATAGCATTTTGACTATTTCAGAGTGCATGATTATGTCAATACTATCATTTTTACTTGTTCATATAAATAAATAAGTCTAAATCCTTAACAGGTCAAGCTTGCAGAGTCACTGGAACAAGAAGGTGTAGATATTATTCAAACTGAAGGAGGAAAATGTTCTAATCCTACAAAATCTGGTGTTATGGGTTTGATTGAGAAGGTAACCAGAAAATTTTGTTTTATTTACTTATGTCTTTTCCTTATTGCTCACATCTTCATTGCTGGAGATTTTAAAATGTAAATCTCAGCTGAAGAATGTTAATGGCAATAGAAATAGCTTAAACATTGTCCAGGACATTAGCTAGATCATTGAGTGCCTTAATGACATTCCACAACATAAACCAACATGTTAGAGCCTGGATTTTTTTTTAATCTGCTGCATTTGTTCTTGTATGTGACAGAATTCCCAAACTTGGTATGCTATTGGCCCTTTTTGTTTGATGTGTGCTTGACTGTATTTACACCTCCAGCATTCCAAATAGGTCATAAATTCTTTTTTCCCTCTAAGTTCATAGTGAAGCTACATTTTCTGCCCTGGAAGCAATTAAAATTAATGTTTGTTTACATTCAAGGGATCTTGTTTACATTCATGCTGATTGTTACATTGGTAAACGATAGTTGCCTGTGACAAATCCTTCGTTAAATTATCAAATTTCTAATCACTAGTGATTGTAGGCAACACCAACTTTAGCAGCAGTATATTCTATATCACGAGCTGTTAAGATCCCTGTCATGTGCTCATCGGGGCTAAGTGCTGTCACAGCACCTATGGCTATAACTGCTGGGGCTGCTGGTGTGGTATGGACTTTTATTGAATTTCTTCCCAGTCTAATTTTTATAGCATTCATAATCTGATAAGCCTTACTATTTCTGTGTAACCATTCTGGTGGCAAGTTATTGATCAGTGTTTCCTAATCACAGGGTGTAGGCTCTGCAGTTAATAGACTTAATGATGTGGTTGCCATGATTGCTGAGGTCAGAAGCATTGCTGATTCACTGCAGACACCATTTCAGATATCCACTACACTTGAAGTGGAAACTCAAAGACAGTAGTTTATGCTGCAAGAAACAGCTGAAGGAGGTGCAGGTAGAGAATAAAGCATGCAAAAAAAAATTTGGATGCTTCCTTCATGATAAGAACTGATAGGTTCCATATTTATTTTCCCTTTATATTTTGGACTTGTATCTAATTCAAATTTTTGTTTTCCTATATGGATGTTGATCCTCTGGAATTAAAAGAAAGAAAGGTTAAAATTCATTTTTGTTCTTTTATCTTGTTTTTTTTTTCTTTTCAATTTGGTCTTTTATCTTTTAAAAATTTCATTTTGGTTTTTTATCTTTTTAAAACGGACCTAAGTGGTTAGCTAATAGAAAACGTTAGTCTCTTATGACATGGTTATTAAATGTACATGTTGGCATTTGAGATGTAATTTTTGTTTTCAAGCTGGTTTTTGTTTTTTTTTTTTTAGAAAAATGTAATTGTTGAAGGGGGAGGGAATCATTGTCTTGGTTAGGTTAAAAAGAGGTTCTAAATCTCCAAATTAAGAAATTAGGGTTCATAAGTTTTTTGGAGAATATTTTTCAAAATTTTAAATTAGGTTTCTAATCTTCTAAGAGACATGAATTCAATTGTATTTCGTTGTAGATGTAGGACGATTTGTTTGAGAGGTACAAATTTGTAAGCTACGTCCTTGGATGGCACTAGCAGTTAGATTCTTCATTGTCACTATGATGATTTTGCAATTTTAGGAACTGCTGAAAAAATAACAAACTTAGGAAAAAGGTTATGAGAATGCAAACATTTCGTTGGGCGTTATTGTCTTTTCATTAGGTGATATTGTCTCTTTATTGTGTGTTGTTTTTTCATTATTAGCTGTTGATTCTTTATTGTGTATTATTACATGTTCAGTATGTGTTGTTGTAACGGCTAAAAAATAATGTACAACCAGTGAAAGAATATTAGGGATCAAAAAGAATTTTTTTACTAAACATTAGAGACCAAAATGAATCTTATAAAATGACCAAGGATCGAACCTTTTAAACAAGAATAAGGACCAAATTAAAACATTTCATAAATGATAAACATAAATGAATACAAAGCATTCTCTTATCAATTGGATCATGATCTTTGGCAAACACATCTTCATTGTGTGTTGTAACTTCTTGGTTGCTTCTTCAATGGGTGGTGTTGGTCATTTGAGTGAAATTATGTATTCTTTGTTCTTTTGTCATAACCGTGATTTTGTTTATTATAAAAATAGATCATATTTTAATAGAAAAATATTAATTGTTAGGCTTGTTACTGTAAGTAGATTTTGTATTACAAGAATGGATTTTATACCTATTTTTTCATTTTTTATAGTTTCTTAAACTTTTCAATCTTTTAATTTTTTTTTATTTTCACAAATCTCACAAAAATTAGTTTTCTTGGTGAAAGTTTTTTATTCATTATGGAAACTAGTTTTTGTATTATAAAAATTTACATTGTAATGTATAAAAAAATTACATTATGAACACAAATTTCTATGTAAAGGTGTTTTAATAAAAAAAAAAAATACAGAAAAAGTAGTGCTGAGAGCAAAACATCAGTATCTCTGTCGTTACCTCGATTACCTCCAATTTGCTTTTCAATTGGTTCGGTCAAACGATGAAGGCATCGCATCATCTCCTCATGGATCCTATAGTCCTTATTGACTTTATTGAAGCCCCAAGATTTGAACTTGCTCCAAATTAAGGCCTCTAAGAACTTGTTTTAGCCATGGTGTTTAAAAATGAGGTTTCACTCTCTCACAAAGGTAGATCTCTCTAAATGTTTACACTCACGTTCATAAAATAATACTTTTATTTATGCTTAAAAAATAAAAATTATTAAAACAATATTTATATTTAAAAATTATAGATTTTTATTTATACTAAGAAAAATTATAAAAAATAACTTATGAAAATTGTCTGTTTTTATTTTTTAAATAAATTGAAATAGAGAGAGAAATCAAAGCAATGATAGTCACTTGCACTCCACTAGATTGGGACTAAACCAAAAGATATTCTAAGACAACATTACTAGATATGAACATTATAAGTATTTGATTATGTGATTCAGACTAACCAATAATCTCGTATGTTTATGAATAGGATTTTTTTACCTTTCTTAGATGAGTTTATGGTATCTTTTTCAACGAACAATTTTAAGAGATGATTTAGGATTTTTTACAATCCTCATCATTTACTGACAGACAAACCCTAAAACAGAACCCCAAAAGAAAATATAAATATAAATAATTTTCTAATTTCTAATATCTCTAAAAATTGCTAACTTTACTAATTTAAAAATTTTCTAAGCTCGGGTTGGTTCTTCCGACTTGTATATTATGTGCCTTCTACGTTTCTTATGTATGTTTTGTGACATTTTTTGACCTTGCTTGAACTAAAAAAGATGTAAATAATATGAGCCTAATTAAAATAGCCATGTTAAAGCATTATTATTATTATTAAAAATTGTATGTATAGGAGTGATGATGGCGTATCTCATCTCTCTAACCCGACCCAAACTTAGGTTGTTTATGGATTTGAGTTTAATATATTATTTTAATGTATTTTAAGAATGATTTTAAATTATATTTAAGTTTTTTAATCGAATTCAATATCATATAGTTTTAAAAAAATCTAATTTTTTAAACAAATATATATTAATAATACAACTCATTAGCTTAATAAATAATATTTTATATATAATATGTTTTATATTTATATTAATATTATTTAATTTAAAATATATATTATAAAATATATCTTAATTATAGTTATATATTTTTTTTTTATAATTAAAGTTATATATTTATTATATATAATATTAAAATTAATATTTTATGTAAACATATTCAATTTAATACAGCTCTGAAACACTCAGACTCCAACATTTAAACACTACAAAGCTATTGCATAATAAAATTCAAGAATATAATATTTTGGAGGTATCTCTTAAGTACTAGGTTGACACAAGGAAATATTGTTACATATAATTGAATCAAGTGCAAGAGTTGTTTTCTTTCTACTTGGCGTTTTACTCAACATATTTCAACATATATGCCCAAATTGCCATTTTAAACATCTAAATACTACTACTATACTTTACATATGACGCATAATTATCAACAAGGCCAGACAAAAGCTAGCAATAACTGAATCTACAACTGTTAGTACAAACAGTTTCAATCAATACAGATCCAACCTTACGTAGTAAGAAAAAAAATAAGGTGGCTTTACTCATCAAACTCTGATTCATCATCAGTTTCGTCAAACTCGCCACTTTCCTGCCAAGCAACAGAAAATGAATTGTATATTTCATAACTGGGCAAATAAGAGTCTGCTCACTCACTAGCCAGGAATGACATACAGATTGCTTACCATTTTCTTGTTAAATTCTGCCATTGCTCTATCAAATTCTTCCCGTTTTTTTGTTGCTATATCATAGTATTGAACCTTCTCCTGTCAGATACAGGCAAATGTTGTTAACATAGAACTCAGCCTAAATGATTGTTTCTTTTGCTCAGACCTAAACCAACAAACTATATATAAACTTGATGCTTCATTTTGCCAAGTAATCAAACAGGAAACAAACTTCAAAAACTAGTTCTACATTGATTTGGGGTTGTCACTAGGGTGGGAGACCTAGACAAGTCTCCCACCATGGGAAAGAGTTTATTGTCTGTTAGATTAAAGCATTTAAAAATCAATGACCATGACTTTTTCATCTTTTTGCTCATCTTAATTTTATTTTTGTTCTCTCTTTTCCAATTTTAGCCCTTCTATCTATAAACAGTGAACCATCCATTTAGTGTTTTCCATCACTGAACAACCGTCACCGCATCCACTCAATTCCAACATCCTCCATGCCTTGTCGTTCTCCACTGTGCATTCGGATATTCAACATATTCAACTCCAACAGCTCCAACTGGAAGCTCCAGCGCCAAATCTCCAGTCACGAATTCAACATCCGCACCCACCACAAGTTTGTGGAAACTGTCATCAACGCTAAACTCTTTGACCCCCTCCTCCCCCTTCTCATTGTCTCCTTCAATCTTAAAACCACCATCCCCGATTTCCAAGACATTCCTCCATGCTTCACCTTCAACAACTTCGCGGATCTAAAGTGTTCCACCAAATTGAGACCATCGTGACCCCAAGGGTCTCCACGATCCAAAAAAATAGAAACAACAAAGCAATAATCAATAATCGCTTTATGGATCACACTATGGGGAAGCATTTTACATGAGAAGCCATGACCCCAATTGAGAAAAGGTTGATGCGATTTTGGGGTATTTTGATGTAATGATTTTGTTTCGTAAGAAAGAGTTTGATGCAATTTTGGGGTATTTTAAAAAAACATATAATGATTTTGTTTCAATTGAAGAAAGGGTAGATGCGGTTTTGGGGTTATTTTGATTTGCTAGGTCTTTAGATTCTTGATTTCATGAGAAGTTGGTTTTCCTTGATGATTGGACTCCTTGGATAGATGTTCATAAAGATTGGTTGAGTATTAACTCATGGTCACCACCGTTGGGATCTTGAGTGCTGCTAGCAAAGTAAGTGCCAATGACAAGGTTGTCAGAGAAGCCATGGTGGTTCAAGGAGGATGAAGAAGGGAATGGAAGAGAGAGAGAAGGAAAGGTGTGGAGGAATAAGGGAAGGGAGTTTGGGAAAGAGGAGGGGAAAAAGTGGGAAAAAAAAAACAAAAAAAAAACAAGTCTAAAGTATGAAAAACTATCTCCAACTAATAAGAACTTTGAGAGAACCACACAACAAAAGCTAGTTGTTGGAATTGGAGATCCCAAGGCTCTATAAACCCCAAACTATCTCATCCTTTCAACAATAACAATAAAGCCTTATACCACCATGTGAGATCGACACATGAATCACATGATGTCATCCAAATCGATCAAAGAACAAAGTTTCATTGATGTTATTTATTATGAAATCCCTCTTGACTAATTCCTCCAATATCCTTGGGCTTCCAACATGCAACAAAAATCCCATACCTTGCAATTGCATCCTAATAGCCACCTACAAAGTTAAAACTGGATTGGTGTGCATGTACTTTTTTTTTTTTTAATTCTTGCAAGGGGACTCAGTCGCAGGCTTTACATGGTAACTCTCGTATCTTTGTATAAATCAACCAAATTTACTACATCATATATATATAAAACCCTCATCAGAATTCCTTAAAAGACCAAGATGTAGAAGTAAAGACAGGCTATTCGACCAAGTCTTGAAAAATAATCCGTGACCACGGTGACCAAGAAAATTGCAAATTATCTAGAATAAAAGATGCTGTGTCTATTCAAAGTTCCACCCAAAGCACAAAATAAAGAATAAAATAAGGAACATGATACCAATAAGTTGAGTGCCACTTTGTCATACACACTGACTATTATGTAACTGAACAATTAAATTAACACTAGCAGAACTTTCTTCTCAACAGTTACGTTAACTTTGCATGCCTCAATTGCAAGTCTGAATCCCCCAATGCATGGCAGCAGAGAAAACTGGTTCAGAATTCTTTTCCTTTTCCATTTTAGATTTTCATGAATTAAAGGATGATCACAAAGACAAAATGGTTTTGTGCAGTAAACACAGAACTGAATTACACACCTACAAAGATAGAATTTCCAATGCCAACACTAAAATCAAAAGAATATACTCTCCATCCATCAATCAGGAAAAAGAAACTAGGATAATTTCATATGGTTTTTTTGTGATCAATTCTGAGTATACTATTTTTCTAAACTGAAGCACAGAGCCAAATATAATTTAAGACTGTAGTCTGTACTATAATATCTTAGTTGAATTCTGCATTAAATCTGACGTCATCCCAGAATACTAATCACAGGACACAGTTCTGTTCTGCTACCTCTGCATTAAAGCTATATGCTAAAAGGAAGAAAATGGAAGTAAAAGGATGAACAACTGTATGAGGAGCCAAGCATAAAATAGGAGATAAAGGAAATATTCATGTTAAGCCTACTGCATAACTGAATGCTGAGCTGGCAAGGAATACTGGGAGCGAATTCAGCTGGGGACAAATGAGAATATAAGAGGGAAATATGTAGTGCAAGGGGGACATGAATTGGGAGGAAAAGGAAATGGGTTTGGGCTAGAGGTTAAATGCATCTACATATACAGGACTCTAGATTTATCTTTTATTCTCCATATTTTCTGTTCTGGTAAGGAGCTAGTCTCTGTTTTTCATCAGTAAATATATCAATTCCTATTATTAGTATATCAGCCTATAAATACAAAAGTAGTTATAATTAATTACAACTGCTTCAAATATAACAAAAAATGTTGTTTTTCCTCACATGCTTAGTTTACTTAGTTTTTAGTCATCAGACATCACAATTATAATAAACAATTCCAGTCAATAAGAAAGGGAGAGGCTACAAAAGAAAACTAACCTCATAAGTCATCGTTTTCCACTTCTCTCCACATGCCTTGCCAATCTGAATGAACAAAGGATGGAATAAAACAAAAAATAATATTAATTTGCAAATGATAATAATAGAGGTGCTACTTTCACAAAAAAGAAGTACAAAAATTTCTCACTAACTCTTAAAACAACAGGAAAATTTTAAAAATTGATGATCAATTTTTATGCTGTATTGGCTTTTAAGAAATTGAAACTTTGTAAAATGATCAATTGTGCAACAATCTTGCTTCTTGAGCAATTAAAAATATAAACTAAATTATAAGAAATATTAATAGAATAGATTCTACACATACATCACGCATTGACTTTACATCTGGATTCTGCTCTTGAAATTCTTTACGAAAATCCTCCCTTAAGAATGAAAAGGAACTTCCAGTAAACATAATAATTTTGAAGATAATACTTCCCATATAAGAAAGGAGCAGTTGGTTGTTAAATATGGTCACTATGCAAGGTTTAGTGCTACACATAAAGCAAATAGCAGTAGATTGAAGTTGAACACAAAACAATAAAACAAGCTAGAGGCAAGGAAAGGAAACAATCACAAGAAAAACATGTTTGAATGCCATAACACTCATGGTTAAAGAAGAATGGTCATTTTTACTCTTGACCATGAAGTGGCGATGCATTCAAAATTGACTTCTATATATGCTAACATCAAATAATGACCTCCTAAACATTTTTCCTCTAAAGCTAAATATATTCTACTTTCAAATCCTGCATACGTTGAAAAGTGAAAAATGCAAGAAATAGAATGAGTCCCAACTACTTTGGAGTTACCTCCAAAGGTAACAAGGATGAGTTAGATGACAAAAGAAAGTAAGCATGTAACATCAATCATAGTTTGTTCGTTCTAATAATGAACTGCTGATATTTTGCTACCTTACAAGAGAGCTTAATATTTCAGAAGCTCAAAGTATACAAAGCCATGGAAATGCCAGATATCTATAAAACGCATACATGGAACTAGCTAAAATCTGAGAAAGTTAACATTTTCTGAACAATTCTAACACACAAGAAATACAGAGAATAGATAACACCTATAGAAAATTACATGTAACTGGTATAAATAAAGAAAAAGAGGGAACAAAAGTAGCTGTACAAGTAGTAGAAGAAAGCTGTAGGAGGTTTCTTTGGTTTCATAGCATCAAACTTTTGTTTGTTCTTCTTTTGCTTTGCTTTGGGTTTCTTTCTTGAATTAGTCTGCCGCACTGATCTCTTGATTCCCTCGTTTGATTTAATCCTCAATACTAGTTTGCTGAAAGATCCATTGTAACATAGCATTTAGTTATGGAAACTATTCCATTCAGAATAACATATTTATCTGTAATTATCAATCCGAACCACCCCCTCCCCCAACCCACCCTTCCCAAAAAAACAACACCTGAAGCCAGAGGAGCAAACCTATTGACCCATTAAAACTTCACAATGGCATCATTGTATTCAGTTTCCGGTCTAAAGTCTGAAGCCATTACATAAAAATCAACAACAGAATCCCACCAAACTTTTATCATCTATTTTCCCTTTCTTTCCCCAATTTTTAACAATTAAATATTGAATTTGAGTCTTAAAAGGGATGCAAAACTCTATCCAAAGAAATAAAGAGTATTCTCAAAACTACCCCCTTCAGTCTCCTAGTATTTGAAACAATACAAACACTTGCAAAATGCAACTCAGAAAAAAGGACGATAGAATCCCACCAAATATTTACAATCTATTGTCTCTTTCTTCACAGAAACTTCCCTCTTAACAACTACATGTTAAATAGTAAATGGAACAAAAATATTCCATAGTAACGGAAAAATACAAGTGACTGCACTTACATGACAAACACATTGACCTAAATGAGAGAAATCACACGGACATAGCATAATTTAAAAAAGCATACAAAAAAATGAAAACTTCACTCTGTTATTTGACCATTCCTTTTCTGGGTTCCATTGGGGACCTCAGAGAAAGTGAATGGAACTGTGAAACAGTGAGAAGAACAAAATAAGGAATGGAGAGTGTGATGAGATTGAGAAAGAGAAAGTTAAGAGAAATGGGTACCCGGTAGAGGCAGAGGCAGAGGCCGAAGAAGCAGAGTGAGACCCTTTTGCCTTTTTCGCCATGTTTGTTTGGAGGATACTAGACACGGTCCTGCAATTTCACCCAAACGATGGCGTTTGCATTTGGGTTGGAGGAGTAATTTAGCATTTATAGATACCTTTTTCAGAAAAATAAAATAATTTTATATGCGAACAAGTCATTTTTATGTAGTGTTCTAAATTCATTACAAAATTAAATTCTTCTCTCCAAATTCTTCATTCACGTATATCATAACTCTGAACCAACGCCTGATTGAATTTTTTGGTAAACTTCGTGAGTAAATTCCTAAATTATTTAGAACTTTCTAAATAGATTATTATATTTTAAAAATTTTATAATTAAGTACTTAAACTTATAAATGATTTTTAATTAGTCTTGTCATATGTTAAGGTTTTGTTAAATACCTATATTAAATATTTTTAAATAGTTTAAAGACCTGCTAAATAATTTAACCAATAATTTGGTTTATAAATTATTTGAAAATTTTCAATTAGCTTAATGAGACTCTAGCGAGAATGTGTTTAGGATCCGAATAAAATATTTAAAAGTTAGGAATTTAATTTAAAGCTTAAAAAAAAGGACTACTTTAAAATTCTCCAAATTATAATTTTTTTTTCTTAAGTACCTTTTTAGTGTTTATAGACGCTAACTTTTAGTAGGTACTTGCATGAAAAAAGTTTGTAGTTTTATCCTTTAACAATAAATTATATTAAAAATCATTTATGCTGTTGTTGAAAGTTATAATACTGCGAAAGTCTTTGCCTAACCAAACAATGTTGATAAGTTTTTTGAGAATGGTTAGTGGAAGTACAATTTGTAGTTTTACCACTCAATTTATTCAAACAACTCTACATTTCTCATTTTCTCATTCAAATACAAAATTAGGAGGATACGGTGGTCGATAATTTGAGTTAAAATAACATGATTAAGAAAGATTGAATTAGATTTTAAAAAAAATTTAGGCCTTCATAAGATTTTTAAAAAGATTTAATTAGATTCTTAAAAAATTATTGATTTTATCAATTTTACAAAAGAATGTAGAAGAAAGATTGTCTAAATGTAATTTTCTAATGCAAGATTTACATGATCAATGCATTAACAACTTTATTTATTCAATTTAAATTATGACTAGTAATCAAGATTGAGGGAGAAAGATAGAGAATAAATGATATAGTGATTTTTTTATATTAGTTGGATTATTTCACGTGACCCACATCAAAATCTTTAATCAACTTTGATTGAGAATTTCTAGTCATTAATAATTTAATTTTTAAAAAAAATACACAACCTATAAAACAAGGAATTACAAAACATAAAATACTAAACCCACAAGCTTCTTGAATCCTATAAGAAACCTTGAGGTCCACTTGAAGAATCTATTACAAGTAACTCTTAAGAAAACCTATATTCAGAAGACTCAACAATTGTAATTCAAAAGTAAAGGTTTTGTTTCATCTTAGACTATGGCAATGTACAAATTGAAGTTCATATTATCTATTGATGATGACAAGTCTTGATTGAAGTCTCATTGAATCTTGATGATAATTCATTAATTAACTCAAGATTTATTAAATATTGAAAGTAGCAAGCCTAAGAATTAATTCATTTGTGTTAAAATGGAGTCACACTTTAAAACATATAAGAAATTTGTTATTTATAGTCTAAACTAATTTAATTTATCATTCTATAGATATAATTTATTATTTTGTTTGCTTAAACATCTAGGTTAGAATACAAAATAATACAATTGAATCTTTACACACTTAATCAAATTAATTAATAGATTTTCAAATTAATTGATTAAAATAGAAGCAAAGCTTTTCTTGTTTCAAAGTGAAGGTATTTTGATCGATTAATAGTTGTCTTAATTGATTAAAGATCAATTTATTTAAACTTTAAAAAAATTATTTTAAAAAATATTTTTTAAGAAAGAAATAGGATTTGTTTCTTAAAAAAGGTAAAAAAAAAACTATTTAAAGAAATTAATTTAGACAAACACATCAAAAACAAAAAAATTGTTAATTTTATTAAACATAATTAAAAAATAAACTTAAAGAAATGAGCCCTAAATCAATTAACTTTCATTTTTAAAAATAAGATCAATTTAATATGTTATTTACTCATTTAATTAATTTGTTAATGCAAAACACTCTTAGTTCAATTTTAGCTAAGCTTTAAAAACTTATTTTCTCTTTCTATTGGTTAAGTCTTTTTAATGAACTTATGGATCAAGCAATCTATCAATGTAAATTCATCAACACACCTAAACACAGTTCAAACACAGACCTCAATATAAACACACTAACCTTATATTTGATTGAGCGTTTAGGATTACAACATTCATCAATTGAAACTAAAAATACATGCTTTCACGTCAAATTGACAAATTTTTTCGTGAAAATAGAAGTAGACGTAGATCATCAACGTAAAAAACAAACACACACTAAATATTACAGCTTGCACTTAAGTATAGGAATCATCAAAACTCAAAGACTATCTTCATTTACAATTTGGTAGCAGCCATTTGCAACTTCATTAAAATTAGCACTACTAAGAGATCAATTATCAATTAATGCACTTTGCTTCGGTTTTTTAGAGGTTTTATTGTAATATAAATACTCATATACCCAAATCTTTCTCACCTTTGTCCTTTATTTATTGATCTTTGCAGAACACTTCTTGCACAAACCAAATTGTAGTGAAGCTTTTCGACATGTCAATTGAACCTTCGCTCACAAACCTAATGGTTTTTCTAATTTGCACCCGTCAAGGCTAGATTTGTGCTTAGCACAACTTCATCAACTGAGTTCCCATTTTTCCTGCTTTCACTCCGCAACTCATCTCTTTACTTGCAATTAATCCAGTCAAACCAATACATATAAATTGCAAATAAATAACCAATAACTCTACCCTAAATCCTTTTTCACCTTTCTTTACTCATTGATTTTGTTAGGTAAATTCCAATATTTATAAATGATTGTTAAAATAGTAGGTACAAGATTAGTTTCTTTAGATAGATATATGACTATAAAAAAACATTTCTCAAAATGACTATATTTAAAAAATAAAATCAAATAAACTTTAACAATCACAAATATAAGAATCTCTTATCTCTTAGATGTTTCTCGTTTTGAACGTATCTCATTTTTCATTAAATGTTTTGTTCATGGAGTATGATACACTTTTTTTTGCCATAGATTTGAACAAAATCTAAACACTGCATCAGATTTTTTTATAAGTTTAATAATCTTTTGATTTTTATATTTGTTAAAACTTTCTGTTTTACTATTTATAATTTAAAATATTATATTTTGATTTTTATAATTACAATTTTTAACCATTTTAATTCTTATTATTTAAAATTGTCTGATGTCTTTACATTCATATTTTTTAAATCTTTATTTTTATATATGTAAAAAATTATTTTAAGAGCTATTAATTTTTCGAGTAAAGTTAAAATAGTAATGGTATTTTATTGTCACATATTTATTATATATTAAATATGTTATTTATATTTATATATTAATTAAAAGAAGATTGATGATATAAGTTAATAATTTTAAATTTTTTTCTTAAATAAGAGTATTAAAATCATTTTATAATAAATATTATTATATTTAAAAAG
>JAMLFT010005568.1:0-17364 GCA_026544285.1 Pachyrhizus erosus
CTAACAAGTTTAATTTTAAATATAATTTTTTATTTTAATTATTTTAAAATTTATTTTAAAATAAACAAATACATTTTTAAATATTATCCTGAATAACATTTTCACTGATCATAATCCCAAAAATATAATTTTTAAGAATATTATATCACACCTTAAAATAAACGTCTCCATATTCTTCATATATCACAGCTACTATGTTAATAAATAAAAATCACAACCATGGTTAGTTAAGATTTGATAAAAAGATAAAATTCAATCTAATTAAATTTTATATTTCATATTAAACTTGTCAAGATTAAAAGCAAATTAATTAAATTCAATTTGAATTAAATGAAGTCATTGTATTTAAACATATTTTATTTTTAATTTGTTTAAAATATTCATAAGAGCAACATTTTAGAAAATAAAATTTTATATTGTGCATATTTTTTTCTCGAAAATATTAATAAAAACAGAAAAAAAACTATGGTTATGTCAAATTTATAAAATTTCAGAATGTATAATGTAATAATAATTGAATTGCATTATTATTATTTTTATCAAATTTCTTTTAATTATTTAAACTTAGATTTTAAAGCAAGATCTTCATTTTGAATTTGGTAAATAAAAAAGGTAACTAATAGAAGAATCAACTAGTTTTCTTTCCTAATACCAAAAAAAAAAAAAAAGTCGTCGACGTCAAATTTTTGCTGGTTAATTATTGACTTGAATACTTAAACAATCTGGAAGTTGTTTTTAATTTGGATTCAGCCATTTTTTAAAATGAATTGAATCATGATTAACCAACCTCCACTGATGAAAGGAAATTGACGCTGAGTATTTTCATATAAACACGGTGGATTCTCCCCGTTGTGGTAGTGCAAGGACATAAACACCTAGAGTCAATCAAGTCAACCAATGAGGAAGAAGGTGCAGCGTAATAAGATGCACCAGTGCCACACTTTGCATAAAACACTATTATTATTATTATTATTATTATTATTATTATTATTTTCCTTTTCACTACTTAGAGCGATGAAACACGAAGAGCGCAACTAAGATATTAGATATGGCGTCTCTGCAAGTCGTTGTAATCCCCGACGACGAGGCGACGTTTGTCTGCGGCAACGAAGCACGTTCGCACTGAGCCATGGAAGAGAAACGCGCTTTTTCACCGTCCAACGCCGCCGATTCGCCGGCGTCGGAACCGGCTTCCTCGAGGCGCCGTGGCGCCACTCAGAAGCGCAAAGCCAACGCCTCGAATTCTTCGTCCACACCTTCCAAACGCATTGCACGCGACAAGTCTTTGCCTCCACACTCTCCTCCTTTCCACAATGGTCCCTTGACTAGGGCTCGTCAAATCCCTGCCGCCACCGCGTTCGGCGGCGCTCCTGCTTTAGCTCCCGCCGCCACGAAACATTCCGAACGCGCGCCAGATTCCGCGGCGCTGGCCGAGCAACTCAGAAAGCAGAGCGAGTGGGAGGCCCTTGAAGCTGCGATTGAAGCTCAATTTGAAGTTGTTAGATGTCGTAATTCGAATGCTCACGTGGTTCCCAATCATTGCGGTGAGACTTTGCGTCACGTGCAAATATACACGGTTTTCTTTTATATGCTATTTGTTTACTTGGTGTTGTGTGAAGGTGTGATTCAGCTGAACTTGTCTGAACTGGTGAGTTGTACAGTTTGTCAAATTATGGTTCCTCTACTAATTTAGAGTAGTATTGGCTGAAGAAAAAGGTTGATGGGAGGGATTTTGCGTGGTTGTTCTTAATTATGAAATTTAAGATATATTTGTTGATAATGCAATACCTTGATGTAGCTTTTAGGTTCCGCGGTGAATTCTCTCTCTTTTGTATTGTTTCCCCCCGCCTTAATAACGACACCTTAACGAGAAGGTTAGTGATGTTGGAATCTTAGTATTGAGATTTTGACTTGGATAGCTTTGTCGAACTACATGGATCTGTTTCTGTTAGTGGATAATTGCAAGGAATACTAGAAACAACTTTGTTCTTCCCGGACGGAGTACTTGTATTTACTTATTTTTTATCCTAGCTTTCTTAGGATTAAAAAGAAGAAACGCCACAGCCAATCATCATCCTTTCTACCGGGAGTAAAATATGCTGCAAAACGTAAAAAAAGCAATAGTAGACGTACTAATTACATTTGCTTTTGGGATTTTAGTTGTAACTTGTAAGTATAATGCTTCCACTAGCCAACAATATATTAGGAATGCCATTTTAACTGCTTGCAACCTAATTGTCTCATTGGATCTTCCTTAAATCTTGAAACTTGAAAATGATTAAATTTTTTTATGTTATTGGGTTTCCAACTATTCAATATTTAATTGTAGTAAGCAGTAAGCAGATTTGAATTTTAATCTGAAGGTCAAAAAATTTATTCTTTAACTAAGCATTTTGTGTCTGCAATTGATTTCAGGTTGGTTTTCATGGATGTTCATCCATCCAATTGAGAAGCGTACACTGCCTTCTTTCTTTAATGGGAAAACTGAAAATCGGACTCCTGATACATACATGGCGATACGGAATTATATTATGAAGAGGTTTCACACAAATCCAAATGTACAGATTGAATTGAAAGATTTGTCAGAGATTAATGTTGGAGACTTGGACTCTAGGCAAGAGGTAATGGAGTTTCTGGATTATTGGGGTTTAATCAATTTCCACCCATTACTTTCTGCGGGTTCTGCTGTGGCCAGCACTGATGATGAAGGGGTAGCAGAAAAGAACTCCTTGCTTGAAAAATTGTATCACTTTGAAAGTCAACAATTCCCACCTATTGCTCAGAAGACTAGCCTAATGATTCCAACTATGACCTCTCGCTTGTTTCCAGAGTCTACAGTTGCTGAAGTGTTATTGAAACAGGAAGGGCCAGCAGTTGAGTACCATTGCAACTCTTGTTCTGCTGACTGTTCTCGCAAACGCTACCATTGTCAGAAGCAGGTACTTGCCTATAATTTGGATGGTTTGTTGCATTGCTTAGTTTAGTAATATGTTGAAGACATCTATGCTGGCTTAATCTTAAAGATATTTAAGTTCTGATTTATAGTCTACAACTCATGTGTTTCCCAAGCTTGATAATCTTGTAAAAGTTATAGATTATTTACATGAGAAATGCCAGCAATTTCTCTTATTTACATTAGTCTGTGTAGTTGTAGGGTACTTTCTTCGTCAAGGGATTAAGGGCACGTTTGTTGCATTTTTTTTGTCAAAGATCACTTTTTTTAAAAAAAAAAAAACCACTTCTTTTAGTTTTTCATGTGTTTGTTTTAGCTTTTGAAAATAATAAGAAGCTGAAAAAAATTTAAAGTTTGATGAAAATCAGAAGCTGTTTTGAATAGCTTCTCAAGAAATAAACTTTTTTTTATATAGGTGTTTTTTATGATTGTGAGCAAACATAAATTAGATTATGTTTTTTTTAATATCAGATTATTTTATACCTGAACCACTTCTTTTTTTTTTATCTTAAACAAACTGGCCCTAAATTATTATTATATTTTTCTTTTATTAATTTTATTAAGTAACTTCTGTTTTATAATTTCTCTCCAAAAAAGTAGAGGAAACAAAATCAGGTTACAAGATTTTCTGAATTGAATTAAATCTTTCTAGCGTGTAGCATATGCTGAATTTAGTTTTTTAAAGACTCCTTCAGTTTTGATAGCTCAGAAAATCCACTAAGCTTTCCAAATTTTAAAAAAATACATCATCTAGAGAGGGTAATTGTCCGCTGATGGTGATTGTATCTATTGATTGATTTTGTTGGTTCAGTGGCTGTTTGTCATTTTTTGTGTCAATTGATTTTGCTGTCTGTCTGTCTGTCATTTAGTTAGCAACAAGCTGATCAACTATTTGACCATTTGTTGAACTATTGGCCATTGCTCATGTTTTGTTAGAAGACAGGGTTATGATTATTTAATTTCCTACTCAGTTGAGTGATGTGTCTGACAGGCAGATTTTGATCTATGTACTGATTGCTTCAGTAATGGAAAATTTGGCTCTGGCATGTCTTCTTTGGATTTTATACTCATGGAGCCAGCAGAAGTTCCAGGGGTTAGTGGTGGAAAGTGGACTGATCAGGAAACCCTCTTGCTCCTTGAAGCACTGGAACTATATAAAGAAAATTGGAATGAAATTGCAGAACATGTTGCAACTAAATCAAAAGCTCAGTGCATATTACACTTTGTTCAGATGCCAGTTGAGGATGCCTTTGTTGATTGTGGTGATGATGTTGATTCAAATTGCAAAGAAAACATGGATCCAGCTACTTCTAACAATGATTCATCTGTCCACAAAGATGCTTTAGATTTTGATGAGAATAAGATTAGTGATAGCATTGAAGACTGTTTTCCGACTCTACAAAATGAAACTGCCAAGGCTGATAATGAGAATAATGTGAAAGTTAATCAGGAGACTCCAAAGCCAGGCAATGTTGATGATGAGAAAACTTGCGAGCAAACTTCTAAATCAGAAGATGATGTCAAATCAAATTTTGGTAAGGAAGAAGCCAATGGCTATGTTCTAAATGCTCTTGAGGAAGCATTTACATCTGTTGGTTATTCTCCTGGACCCAATGGACCATCATCACTTGCTGAAGTGGGTAATCCTGTCATGGCATTGGTAAGTAGAAATGTAAAATATGTCAGTTCTTTAATATCAGAACTTCTATTTTTTTTCTTTTGGGGCATGACAATAAGTGTTCATCTTTATTTTTGAGTTTTTTTCTTTAAAAAGAAAAATGGATGGTTTGAAATCTATAAAGCTCATATACTCCAAAGTATCAGTGTCTGACATGTATCCAATTCTGATGTGTCCAACACATCTCAATATGTAACTAAAAAGTGTTCATTAATATTTTCTTTTTCAATTTTTTAAAAGATGAATTGCTTGATACAGCTCTGATACTCCATGGATACGATTCATGACATGGTTCTGTAATTACTTAAGTATTTAATTGTTAAAAGGGACCTGGTAGTGTCTATTCTTAAAAAGGAGCATCTCTCTTTCAAATGACAAACTAGGGCTTGACCTTGTTAGATTCTATCTTCCAAACAATAATGTTTTTATTCTATAGAGCCAAAATTTCTTTTGGATAGGAATCATAATATATTTTCTGACATTTTAACTTGGGCAAGGAAAGTGTATATTTTTTTTTGACATGTTTATGCTGGAAAGCATTTTAATTGCAGTCACCCTTAGCCCTTGTTAATTGTGTTCATCCCTAGCCTACCTTAATTATGACACCTTTGGACTTCCTTATGCAGCCTCAAAAACTTAAGTAGCGGTTATAAAGCTTGGACAACTGTCATCTTACAAGATGGTTTTGTGGATTCAAATTAGGCACGAAGCCCAAATTTCCAAGAGTTTATAATAGAAAGAATATATTTTGATTTGAGTGGGAGAAAAACATGTAACTATGCTTACTTATTATGATCACAATTATCTTTTTGGTAAAATGTGATCATCATTAATTGACTATTGTCTGTATTTATGTATTCATGAGCAATTAGTATTGATAATGTCTCAATATGATACTGTGCACTTGTTATATATATAATTTTTGTTAATATATCTCAGCTGTGTTGTATCTTGATTTTTCAAAAATTTTCCATGTCTGTATGGTGTTGTACTGTATCATATTATATGTATTATATATCTGGGCTTCCTAGTTTGAAATGGATTTATTCCAAACTGATATTCAAGACATATTCTTGTACTTGGTGATGGTTTTGTGGTTTTGAATGTCATGTTCTAGAGAAAATTTCCGTATTGATTGTCATTAAATGGGGGCATGCTTGTTAACCATGGTAACTTGAATCTTAAACTATTATTACATTTTGCTGTAACAGTTGGGTGCTATTCCCTTCCTGAACAGCGGACCCTCTTATTTGTGTGCTTCGTTATGCAGGTTGCTCATAGATGACAAACTTTTCAAATTTTCTAGTGTTTATTATGCTTTTAAATTATCTTGTTCATTACTTCACTCTTTACAAGTACAATTTCCCCTCCTTTTATTCCTCATGTCATTTTGTGTAGTCTCCCACTTTTTCCATTATATGCAATCCCTCTAGTTGATTAACATCACATTTCTTTCTACAGGCACTTTTCATTGCCTGCTTGGTGGGTTCTGATGTAGCTGTTGCTTCAGCTCATAGCTCCTTAAAATCCATGTCTGTAAATTCTCCAGGCACTGTGCTTTCTGCCAGGCATTGCTTTCTTCTGGAAGATCCACCTGTTGATAAGGAATCAATTAGATCTGAGAGGTATGTAATATTATATTGGGAGTTTGCATTTTTTACAATTACATAATTTGTACAATTGTGTTTGATGAGGGACTTTTGATGTTGTGTCTGCATGGATCATAGGGATTCTAAGAGGGAGGTAAACCAGGACAAATCCATGTTAGATGATAATGCTTTATCAAATGATCATAATGACAAGAAACATAAAGACAATTCTTTAGAAGTTAACAGACAGTTGGCTTCTCAAGATGGCGGAGTCTTGGAAAAGTCAATTGTTTCAAAGGAGCAAGCAACGAGTGATAATGAGGTGGTTGTACATGATAATTGTAATGATCCTGGCAATTTAAAGTTACCCAGTGATCAAACAACAAGTGTTGTGCATGATTCAGATGGTTCTACACTCAAGGAAAAAGTTCCACCCAGCTCTGAGTTAAGAGAGGGAGCTTCACTGAAAGAGAGCTGCCAGCCAGTTGAAGAACTAAAGGATGGACACATGTCTGATGCTCTTCCTGCTGAAAATAAACTTCAACTGTCAATTAAATCCAATCTCGCAGAAATGCATTTGCAGCCTATAGAGACATCAAAAGATGTTGATGCGGTGTCTGATTCTATGCCCTCAGATAAGAGCAAGCCTAAAAAACTGCTATCAGAAAATCCAGTTGTTGAGTCTCTGGATTCAACAAATTCAGCAATGGATGTTGATTTGGTTTCTAATTCCTTGTCATCAGAGAAGACCGGATCTCAGCCACAAGTTTCATCAATTTCAGCCCAACACACCGTGACAGAAAAGGATGCAGATATGATGTCTTCTTCTTTGCCTTTGGATAAGAACGAACTTCCACATCCAGTTAAATCAAATTCTGGTGCTGAAAATGGATATAGCTCAGGTTTCTCTCTCTCTCTCTCTCACACACACACACACACACACACAAAAGAAATGCAGTTAGTCATAAACGTGTATGAGGGGACATAATGGAGCAATGATGATTTAACCCATCAATTAAGTAGTTATTGTCACAATACAATTTAAGTTCACAAAAATGAATGAAATCCTAATCCAGTGGCAGGTGCAGATCACACAGACAGTGGCACAAAAGTGAAAGATGATGGTAAGAAGGCAAAGCATGACAATAAGTTTGAAAAATTAAAACAGGTTGCAGTTTCTACACTTGCTGCAGCAGCAGTAAAGGCAAAAATTCTAGCTGATCAGGAAGAAGATCAAATTAGACAACTTGCTTCTTTGTTGATAGAAAAACAGGTAACTGAATGGCCTGTATAAGTTGCGTGGTATTTGTATTTTTGATTCCTGTTTTTGTTGGTAAATTCCTTCAACTTGCAGTTGCATAAATTGGAAACCAAATTGGCCTTTTTTCATGATATGGAGAATGTTATGATGAGGGTAAGAGAGTATTTGGTCCAGTCAAGGCAGAAGCTTTACCATGAGCGTGCTTTGATAATTGCATCCCGTTTTGGTGTACCTGTTTCCTCATCTAGAGGTGTACCACCAAACATACCAATCAATAGAATTCCTATGAATTTTGCAAATTCAGTCCCAAGACCTCAAATCATCATGAATCCCCAAAGGCTACCAATTTCTGGGCCTGTAGGTACTATAGCTACTACTCTTCCAAATTCAGTTCGGCCATCCGGTCAGGAAAGCCTTTCTTCTGTTGGGATAAAGTAATGGTAAGAGTACAGATAGAAAAAGTTCACACAAGCTCTTAATGATAGCCTACCATCTCCTTGACAATGTGAGTATGCATTTTATTTTTTGCATACCTTCTATTTACTTGAAGTCATCATAGTATTTCAATAGGAGGACCTTAGCTGAATAAATCATAATTTATTTAGGGATTTTCTTTTAAAGGAACATGGAAAAGAAATTAAGCAAATGGACAAAACTGAGAAATTGTAAGGAAATAAAATATATGGAATTTTCATTAAAAAAAAAAAGATGTATGGAATGCTTCTACTCTTTATGTTGATGCAAAAGTTAGGATATTTCAGATTAAGAATGCAAGTAAATTTCTTTTTGGTTGATGAGAATTATGATCATGGTTTTTTGTGGTTTAAACTTATGCCAAGTAACCTCTTGTATTGTGTTTTTTCTTGACTTCTATTTTGGTACATTTGGGATTTATCACTATAAGAGTCTTGGGAAAACCACACTACAAAAGCTAACTGTTGTAATTGGAGAGCTCGAAGGCTTATAAATTCCACATTAGAATCTCATACTTCAATAGTGGCACTGAAGTTCCATACCTTATAATTGAATCCTAACATCACACCACAGTCTTCATCCTTGGTGGGCTATGTGGGCTGGCTGTGTGTGCACTAATCCTTTGATTAATCCCAAAAGAACATTGCAATGCCGGTGTCACTACCCATGCTGTTCATTTGCAGTTGAAAGACATGGTGCAAGGCTCTAATACCAATTGATAAGCACCCAAAAACTTGCTTAGGGAACCCTCCCTTAAACGCTAGTGGTTAGGGGGGTACCCAAGCCTCTTTAGTATTCTACCAGTTCACTGAGCTTGCAATGCTCATTACTCGAAGTGGGGCTTAGGCACATCATGATACCTACGTTCCTATCAATCACGTCACCTCTTTTTAACAAAATTGTCCTCGGCTCTCCATTCTACCAAAAAGTCTGTCTATTTAATGGATTTGAGTTTGGTCAAGCACGATATGTGATTCTAGTAGAAACGAATAAATAGATAAATTAGAGCTGAACTGCACGATATCTCAATTATGCCATGTTAGTATTTATATATGTTTTATTTTTGTATTTTCTTCTTTTAGGAAATTTTAAGTGTAGTTTGACTAATATTTATAATTTATAATTAGATTGTAGTTGATACTTTAAATTAATCTTTATTATAATTACTGTATAATGTTAGATTTACTTAATAGTAACTGCATATATATATATATATATATATATATATATATATATATAGTGAATAATCTTATCCAATTCAATTATTATTAGTCAGATTGGATTACATTGAATTGAATTTGATATTTTATTTATATCCATTCAACTGAATCACAATTTATTTTTCTAATAAAATCGGATAACTTTTGTCTAAAAATCAATCCAAACTAATGAACCCTCCTAATCCTATCAGTTATTACTAATTGCTGTTATACAGTAGTTTCTTGCTTTATTAACCTGTTATGGTCATATTTGATGCAGTCAATTCATTCAAGCTAAAGTGTTGGGTAGGACTAACTTGAAGTTGGCAACTACGGGCCGTTCAGTTACCTGAATCATGCATTATAAGATAATGTTTGTCTCAATATTAAGAGGAGCTGCAGATAAGGGGATGGAAATATACATATATAAGATTTTGAAGTTGTAGGGCTATTGGCTTTCTTCAATATTGAGGTGTTTAGCTTGAGCAAGCGGATAGTTAGAAAGATGTGCGCTTACAATCCTGTAATCCAATGCTATTCACTACTACGTTCTTGCGAAGGAGTATACTGACATTGGGATGATTTTATGAAGAATATAGCTGTCTGGTGTTGCTCAAAATAAATAACTTTCTATTGGATGCCTACGTATTTTCCCCCTTTCATTTTCTTCATTTCGTGCATGTGTGGTTTGAGTTGCTAATTAACAGTATTTAGCGGGTCTTTAACTATATATCGGCTATTCAACATCAGAGCTCGTTGTCGCTTTTACAGATGATGACTTTACTTTACTGTACTAATTTTGGTGGTCTACACTCTAAAGTTAGGAAATACATCTATTTCCTTTTGTTAATTGGCATCCATAGGGGGGGAGGGGTGGTGTTAGGTACTGCGAACAATGCTTTACAATTCAGTGATTTTTTTTTATGCGTCTATCTCAACTCCCTGATTTCAAGTCTTTATGCATCTTTCTCAACTCTTACTACTAGACTGATCACTAGTGTGCTACAGTTCACTGATAATGACATTCAAATATTCTGTCCAACACTGGTTGGAATTTTAGAAACCCTCTTTGCTACTCAATTCAGAAAACCTGTGTTTGACGATTAGCGCTAATTTCAAGCTTATATGATTTTAGTTTTGGTAATTTGTTTTAATTTTTTGTTCTATTGGTTCTTTGTTAGGTATGACCCTCTAGTGCTCAATTGTCGTTATGGTGTCTCGTTTTATCAGGATGGAAAAATTATCAACTTTAAACAGTACAAAATAAATACTTTTAGCATTAAGACCGTTGTCAAACTATGCTCACTTCGTTCCATTACATTATGAATACCTAAGCACCGTGAAAAACAATGTTGATTAAGAATACTAAGATCCACACTTATTTCAGTAACTACTGAAAACGTTGCGGATCCCTTTCGATGATTTAGAGTAACTTTTTCATGGTAAGTAGCTTTTATTCTGAAATTTGGGACTCACGTTTTCAGTTCTGTAGAAAGGACTTGGAGTGCCTTTTTATTTTTTTCGCGAAGTGAAGTTCCTTGGAGAAGAAAGGATACACGTGGTTGCTTATTGATTTATTTTTAATTTAAAGACCGAGTTAAGGTATGAATGATAAAGTCACTCTTAGTATTATTTCAAGTGAGATTTATTATAGAGTATAGTGAAGAATTATAATTAAAAAAAATTTGATTCAACTACAAAATCATTAATATCATTCAACCTCAATAGTTATGATTTCTTGCACTAACGAGGAATAAAATCTGAAAATTAACATTTCAAAGTAACAAGAATCCAAGTAAATATACCATCTAAAGAGAACTTTGAAATTTGTATTTTGAAAGAATTTCGAGTCACGAGGCTCCATTAATTGAAAACTGCGTAATGGAGAATCTACTTCTTCGTCATTTCCGAGTCACTTGGTGGAATTACGATGTATGTTTTGCAAAAATAGTTTGCAAAAATGATCTTCCAGCAAACGGGTCAACTTTAGGATGAGTACCTTTAAACCATACAAACATGCTACAAGATCTTCCAGGAGAAGACGCTAGTTTGGATGATACGGAGGTGGAAAAGAGGAGAGATGTTATGAAAAAAAAAAATGTTGGAATTAGATATAGTTCGTTGGCAAAAATCAAGAATGAAGTGGTTAAAGGATGTGGATGCAAATTTAAAATATTTTCATCGTTGTCTGCTTAAGAGGAAAATAATCAATGAAAATTTGAGTTTGAAGTTTGATGGAAGGCGAGTAGAACATATAAAATCATTGAGAAATAATATAACATAATTATTTCAATTTCATTTTTCTTCAAAAGATGAAAGTTGACTCAATCTAGAAGAAATATAGGTATCTCAAATTTCATATGCTTGTATTTTTTGCTTGTGACACCCTTTACTAAAAAGGAAAATAATATAGGAGTATGACAATTTCAAGAGTCTAGGGTTGAATGGTATAATTTTCTCTTTTATAAAGGATTTTTGGGATATAATTAAGAATGATTTTGTTGGTTTATGCAGGAATTCCATTCATACTAGAAGTTGGTAAAAGTATCAAATAAATATTTTATTTCTTTAATGCTTGAAAAAGAGATTCCTATCAAGATAAGAGATTACATTCCTATATCTTTGATTGAGTGTATATATAAAGTGCTTTAAAAAATTGACAAAGAGATTAAACAATATTATTTTAAGAGTTTTATAAGAAAATTAGTCTATTTTTATTAAACAAATTTTGGATGGTGTTCTTATAGCAAATGAAGTGGTAGATGAAGCATAATGAATGGAGAAAGATATGCTATGTTTCAAAGTGGACTTTAAAAAGGCCTATGATTTAATGAATTAAAAGTACTTGTTTTTATATGATGGAAAGGATAGGGTTGGGAAAGTATGGATAGGATGGATAAAAGAGTGCTTGAAATATGCAATGATGTCTATTTTGATTAATGGAAGCTTAATAGAAGAGTTTGACATGGGAAGGAGTTTAAGGCAAGGAGATCCTCTAGCTTCATTTTTGTTTTTTATTGTTGCAGAAGGAATCAATTTGATGATGAGTATGACAGTTAGTCAAGGTTTGTTTAAGGGGAACATTGTTGGGAAAAAATGACCTTTTATCTCTCACTTATTGTTTGTAGATGATACACTTATAGTAAGTGAGGGATCTTGGAAAAATACGTAGGCCATAAAATTAGTATTTCAATTATTTGAGATGGTATCAAGATTGAATGTGAATTTTCATACAAGCTTGTTGATTGGGGGTGAATGTTTAACATTTGTGGTTAAAGGATATAACTATTTTTTTTGAATTGTAAGGTGGGAGATGTGCCTTTTAAATATCTTGGTTTTAGCTAATCCCTTAGGATTGGATACCTAGACACATGTGCTAGAAGTGGTAAAAAAAATATCATTGTGGGAAAGTAAACATATTTCTTCTACAAGAAAGATAGTCTTTATTAAGTTAGTGTTGTCATCTTTCCTAGTTTACTTTCTTTCCTTTTTTCAAGTACCGACAAGTACCATATCTAAACTTGAATCTCTTATCCAAAATTTTTTATGGTGAGAGCGAGAATAAAAAAATGTTCATTGGATAGCTTGGGATAAGGTGTGTCAATCAAAGGAGGAGGGGAATTTTTATTTAAAATATTAGGGCTTTTAATTTGACTTTATTAGCAAAATGGTGTTCGCATCTAAAAAATTCTTCATATGCTTTATGGTATAGAGTGCTTAAGGAAAATGTGGGAAAGGCTATAGAGGGTGGGTTTTTGAAGGACATTTATGTTCTAATTGGTGGAAATAATTGTTTTGCTAGAAGATATGGAAAAGTTCAAAAAGAGGTAACTCTTATATTTTATTTATAGGATGACGAAGAGGGGAAATAACACATATTTGTGGCATGATCCTTGGGTGAGTGGATGTGTTTTGAGGGACAAATATAAGAGATTATATAATCTTGTAGTTGATAAGGAGGAAAAAGTGGTTGATGTTTGTTGTCAGGACAAGATGAACAAGAAAATTATACGTGGAGGTGGAGAAGGCCATTATTTCTATAGGAAAATGATTTGTTGAAGGAATTAGAAGTCAAAATGGAGGTAGCAAGGAAGAAGGTGGATGAAGAAGATAAGTGGGTTTGAATGGTAGGTGGTTCAAGAAGTTACACAGTTTTATCAACATATATAGTTATACTATCAAATGATAATGCTATTAAGGAGAATTTTCTTAAAAGAATGTGGGCTAAATGAGTTCCCTCAAAGGTTTTATTCTTTGTAGGAGTATCATTTCAATAAATGTAGTCGTATGCAAAGTGTGTAGAATGGAAAATGAGGATGCAAAATATATTTTCTTTGGGTGTGATAAATTATATGCAACATCAAGAGGTATTTTGACATGATGAGACTTGAAAACAACATTACATTTGGTTGTTAAGGATAGCTTTATGCAATAATCAGGTTTGTTGGAAGAGGAGAAAAAGTATAGATTGAGTGGATGTTAGTGTGGTATGCTACCTTATGGGTCATTTGGCTTGCAAGGAATGAAGTGGTGTTTTATAATATTCACGAAGTTATATATGAAATTATAGAGATGGTTAAATTTTATTCTTAGCAATGGAATAACGGTCTAGATGGGTTTAATGTGCCATTCTCCAGTTGGTGTTTGAATCTAAGAGATTGTTTGTATTTCTAAAAGAAGATCATGATGTCTTGCTTATGTTATTTGTACTAGAATCTTATATTGGACACATCTTGTGTTTTTATCTAAGTTTTATTATTAATAAGTTTCACTTGGCTTTTCAAAAAGAGAGAATTAAAGAGGGATCAAAATTGCAATTTAGCCCAATTCAAAATACTACTCTTCTATCTTATTTTCTATTTTTAAAAATTTATAAATTAAAATAGTATTTTTATAATTACCAATAAAAATATATTTTTGGTAGTTATATTCAATTAATGGGTTTTCTACTTTTTTTTATCATGTTATACGTGCGAAACATTTATTTGCTTTGTTAATGAATATTTTTTATTGAAAAATTTGACTAACTATCTTTAGTTAATCATGTGTTCTTTTATCTACAAAGTTTGAATTCAATACATTTTTAAATTATTCAAGTACTATTGGATAACTATCTTTTTTTGGTGTGCTTGACAAAATTTATCTTATAAGTTATGCTACCTAAAAGGTTATAAGTAAGAAGTTAAGAGTTGTATATATTTCTTTTTTTAGTGATTAGAGTAGCAAAGCTAAAACTTATAAACTGATTGATTAAATTTCAAGCATTTGGTGAAATTAATTGATTAACTAATTGATAAATATAAAATAATATAAAAATACAGAACGTAAACAATGATCGATGAGTTTATTGTAGATGTCATTGAGAATGGATGTTGCTGTTGTGTGGATGTGAGAGTGAAAAACATAAAAGATAGAATATGACATCATTTAGAATGACAAAATAGGAAAAAAAAAGTTTCTAAATTAAAAAAATAAAAATAATAAGAGATATCAAGTAAATAAATAAGGATAAAAAAACTAATAACTTATAAATTATAAAATAATTAAATATTCTATAAATTAAACTAAAAATTACTAAAATAAATTTGTGTACTATTTACTATTTGTATTGATCAAACTAACTTAAAAGTAAATGTGTCAAAATGAGTTGTTCTACTTGACATTCTAAGTGTAAAATGTGGGTCTGATTGACTTAGCCTAAGTTTTTTATAGATTGTATTTCTATAGCTATTGACAAATAATAAATTTGTCTTTTTTTAATTATATAAAATTAAAATTAAAAATTAAAAAATATTAACTAAAATAAGTTAGATAGTTTTTATGTCTACAATTATTAAGGATAGTTTAGTCCATTTTTTAGTCACAATTTTGAAAACACAACTTGACTTTGCCACTTAGACCATTAGTGGTCAACTTAAACAATTTTGATGACTCTACTTATAATGCATAACTAGATTTTAGACTCATGTGATACACGAGTTTATTTAAATTATATATTTTAATATTTTTATAAAATATTTATATAAATAAAATTATGGATTTTTAAAATATTTATTAACATGTTAAGTATAATTACAATAAAATTAAGATAGATAATTAATTATTTTTTAATTAAACAGATGTTATCTTAAAAAATATTAAATCTATTAAAATTTATTATGATTTCTTTTTTTCTTTAAGTAATGATAGTAATATGATACATAAATAAAATGTACACATTAAAATAATAAATTTAATTTTATTTATTGTAAATGTTATATTTACATATACTAGAATTTTATATGTTTATATTTTAAAATAATTTTAATTATTTTAAACATATTTAATTTTAATTATGTGATATTATTAAAATTTTAAATTAATTAATCTCACTGTGACTTAAACTAAATATTTTTTATCAATGTAAAAAGATTTATTTATTATTACTATTAATAATAACAATAAGAATAATTTATTTATTTTATTTTAATTTGATTAGTTGTTATATTCTAAAGTTATTAATCAATAATTTCTTAAAAAAAAAAAATGAAGCCGAGCCAACACGTAGGTACGTGCATCATGCCAGACAGTGACGTTGAAGCATTATGAATTTAATTTGAAACTTTAGTAATAAGTCACATGCTGCCCTCAGAAAAAACAATAAGGCCGATCCAAGACACATTTTGAATTGGTTGCGACAAAGAGAGTCAAGAAGATGGACAAAATTATGGTTTAACAGCAAGTCTATAAGTAGACAAAAGAATGGCCAGTTAAGTTAAAAATAGGAATTAATATTGCAGTGAAAATTCGGCTGCATTGTAGGAGCCAGGAGGGTGACATGGAAAGGAAACAGGATTTCTTGGTTCCCAATTACAAAGAACAATTATTCGTCATGCTTCTTTCTTTCTTTTGAGAATCCTCTTCTCCTCTCCTCTCCTGTCCTGTCCTGTCCTTGCTCTCAGGTAACATTCCCTTCTCTCTTTCAAAAATTAAAAAGCCATGCAGCATGTATGCATGCATGCATGCATGCAAAATATCAAAACGTTATGTCTATAAATATATACCTTATTTATTGCAGGTTTGGCACGTAGCAACCTCATTTTCTGAGGGAGCACAGGTCAGGCTTCTCCGCTTTCACTTTTTGTTCGAGAACAACATATCCAAATGGCTTCAAATTCCGATAAGGATTCACCGCCGCCACCGCCACCACCACCACCGCCCCCGCCGCCACCTTCGGATAAGGATTCAGGCAGGAACCATTCAAGACGTGAATTTTCTCCTCCGCCTCCACACCACCACCGGTTGTCTCCACCCAAGTCATCATCAGACTCCAATGGATCTGGAGACAGTGGAAGCCATTCATTGGGCATTCCAATTATAATAGGAATAGCTGCTGGAGCTGGGATTTTTCTCCTTCTCCTTCTCTTTGTCGTCTGTGCGTGTTTCAAAAGGAAGAACAGATCTCAGCCTTCCGTTAGTTACTTCGCTGATCCACCTCCCGCTTCCGCTCCCGGTAATCAAGAAAAATATAAATATAATGCATTTTATTTTATATATTACCTTTTTTTATGAAATATTTTTTAATAAAAACTGTTGCTATTAAATAATAATTGAGAAAAAAATAATTAATATTTAAAATAGCAAGATATTATAATATAACTGGTTTATAGTTAATGAGTTGATGAATGGGTAGTTGCAAATGAGGGGTATTTTAATTGTTCAGCGGAGTATGGGTACAATAAGAATAAGAAGGGTGAGCATGTGGTAAGTATTCCTCCACCCCGTCATGTTAGTAGTGACATGAGCAACTCCAGTTTCTCTGGCCACGGTCCCATTTTGCCACCTCCACACCCTTCAGTGGCCCTTGGCTTCAATCAAAGTTCATTCACTTATGACGAGCTCTCAGCTGCCACTGCTGGGTTTGGCCAACGGAACCTGTTGGGTGAAGGTGGCTTCGGATATGTCCACAAAGGTGTTCTGCCCAATGGTAAGGAAATTGCAGTCAAGAGCCTCAAATCCGCTGGGGGACAAGGAGACACAGAATTCCAAGCTGAGATTGATATGATCAGCCACGTCCATCATCGCCATTTGGTCTCACTTGTTGGCTATTGCATTTCGGAAACCATAAACTTGCTCGTTTATGAGTTTTTGCCTAACAACACCCTTGAATTCCACCTTCATGGTGCGCTCTTTCTTCAAACTCCCTCTCTCTCTCTCTCTCTCTCTCTCTC
>JAMLFT010005569.1:0-17362 GCA_026544285.1 Pachyrhizus erosus
AAAAACTTCATTTATTTCTTCTATCTAAATATTTATTTTATATTTAATTAATAAATTTTGATTTTTAACTTCTAAAAATTTATATTCTTACTCTCTAATTTTTATTCTTTTATTTTTATTTTATCTAAGATATTAAAAATCTATTTTCTATTCGAAATCAAACTATTGATTTATATTATTATTTTAACTTATTCTTAACTCAATTTAACTAATTATAATCTCTCTTTCTCTTCATATTATCTACTAGATAATATTTTCTCATAGAATTTAAAATTCTAAACCTTATATGGAGTAAACTAAAATATTTTAATGAGTAAGGACAAATTTTCTAATTATAGTTTTATTATATTAAAAGCAGGATGTTACAATTCTATCCCCTTAAAGAAATTTCGTCCTTAAAATTTGTATTTCTAAACCAATTGGGGTACTACTTTCTCATCCTACTTGCTAACTCTCAAGTAGCATCTCCCTTGTCAGTTGAGCTCCAAATTACTTTGACCAAGCTGATGTTTCTATCTTTGAGCTATTTTATCCTTTGATCGCCAATTATAATGTTCCAAATTATTTTTCTAAATAAATCATACAATTGTCAAAAAGTATCCTTCATTCAATAATTTACATTAAGATACATAAAGTTATACTAATGAAACAAAGTAAAGAACAAATTAAGATTTGCCTCATGTATTCTCAAATGCGTCCTCCTTTATAGAAGATTCTGCCTTGGGAATAATTCTGATAGATCTAGTACTAATATAGGCAGAGGAAAAGGTTTGGTTGGGGTTACTTAATCGCCTCCTCCGAGGGTGTGAGGGAAGTCGGGGAGGTGATTCAGAGAATTTGGGAGGTATCACTTGGGTTAACATTATTGGGAGGTCTATTTGGTCAGGGATTGTAGTTGTGAATGACTTTTTGGGAAAGAAAGTAAAACGTACATAACTTGTGTATGTATCTAACAGGTATAGTGGATCTCTAGTCTAGAGACCACAGAGCAGGGTGATGGACAGGTGAAATAAAGGACAATATTTGTCTGTCATATTTTCCTAAAACTGTTAGTTTGTAGGAGAGAGTCATCAAATCTTCATTAAACATATTTAATTGGCATATTTGTGAGTGTTTACTCTCAATTCACCATATCGTATCCAATAACTTATTAATAACTCTTTGGGATCCCTCACTGCCTCTCACTATTGAATCTCGAGGACTTATGTAAACCATAATATTATATCCATAATTTGCAATATATTGGGTGATGATTAGGAGTACACATCTCAAGCTAATACTAGGATTAGATACTCTCTACTAACGTTGTCAATGCTCTATTTCATCAGGGTTACCAAGTCAGCTATGTGTGACTTCTTTAACTCAAACAGTCCAAAAACTTGGCGCCTATTCACCCCCAAGGATTTTCATAACTTGCATACATTCCTCAAGTACCTTTTGTAGTCAACTCATTGTATTTAATGCATTCTTTGATCTCACTCGTCTTATGTTTTTAATTATTTCACCTCTACCTCCTTCCATCAAGTCTCGTGGTACAAGATCCCAATGATATCCATAAATAGAAATTCTCATTTTATAATAATCGTTTAATATCACCTGACCAATTCATCCACCATTGTTAGCTCTTTTTGGTCACTATAGGGGGATCTTTTCAGTCAAGGAGACTTATCGATCTTTGTATTTTCACTTCTTACCATATAAAATTGCTTTTTCATAGTATGATTAATAGCACAACAGAAGTATTCAAGTTTAAGATCTTGCCTATTCCTTTATGTTGCACTGAAAGAGTATTTTAATATTTTATAGAAAAATTAGTGTGATTATTCTAATTTTATAAAAGGATTCTTTTCTTAAATAGATATTGCATTCTAAATTTGTCACTTATATTCTCATACTTTCCTATCTACACTAACTAATGGTAATTTGGTCATTTTTCATAAATATTGTAATTTTGCGCAATTTTTCTCTATATTTAAATTAAGTAGAGGTTAGCTCAAATCATCCTAAAAATTTCTAGTCATTCCAAGTCATATAAAATAACATACTACAAATTGTCATCTTTGATATTAGGGGCATTTTGGTAATTTTATGTAAAATCATTGAATTTCTAAAATTATACCACAATATCAAAACTTATTTAGAACATAGGTAGATGATTCTTGCTTATTTCTTTTCCTTCTTAGTTTAAAAGAGAAAAAAAAATTTAGAAATTTGACCTAGGGACAAAATGGTCATTTTTCATGAATCTGTTAATTTTTTGTATATTTATTCCTAAATTTGATTTCTAAGTTAAGTATAATTTTGATCAAACAATTCTTAAAGAGTTTCTGGTCATACCATTATTTAATTAGATGAATAGCATAAAAGTTTGGATTTTTAAGGCTAGGAGTATTTTAGTCATTTTTGAAAATATCTAATTTCTAAAATTATTCCTACCTAGCTACATACCAAGATCTACCAATTGGATTCATTCTCAGCCAGATAATGATCTATGGATGTTAAATTTTAAATTTCAAATACATAAAAACAAAAACAACAAGAATAGAACCTTGCCCCATCTTCGATTTTTCATTTTTCTTTAAATTCAAGCTAATTATTTTTCCAGAATGGCTCATTCTTGTTCAACATAAGTTATTCTAGTCAAATTGGCGTTAATGAAAGAATTGACAAAGAGTTAGCTCATTCAATTTCTCAGTTTTCACACATTCTAATTTTGAAATGATTTTTGTGATTTTATTGGTTTTATGATGCTAATTTCATAAAAAGCAAAATTCAACTATTCTAGAATGATTATGTTAATCTAAATTTGAAGAAAAATGACTCCTCCTACCTCAATTTAGGATTTTTTGACAAAGCTTGAAGTCTCCAGTGAGTGCTCCGGCATATGCTTTGAATTTGCAATTCATTGCATTTTTCTTTAAGTTTCTTGAACCGAATTGTTGTCGGGGGTGTAACGAAGCTTTTGGGATAGGAATAGGGTGTTTTGGTCAAGTGAAGAGTGAGTTTTGATGAGGAGGTTTCTTCTCCGATTTGAGTCTTAGAGCCTCGACCTCGAGGGCTTTATATATCATTTCCAACTGCTATTCAAGGCTTATTTTATTCGTCTAGACTAGGGATAGCTTTGCTGAGTCATGGGGTAGGGTAGGGTAGGCTAGCTTGGATGGCGTTTTGTAGAGAGCTTCAAAGCTTAGAGAAGAGCTTCAATGGCGGTGTGAGGAAGAAGGTGAAATGTGAAAAGGTTATGTATATTTTATTTTGTTAAGTTATCAGCGATAGGCCTAGCAGTCTCAATGGTCACTCTCCTCTCCTAACTCTCCTATCGTGCCTAAAGGGGTGGGTTCGAACCCAGCCAACCCCCCTTTTATTTCTTCCGCATTTTACCTTGTGTTTTATTTATTTTCCTATTCCTTGTACATTAACTAAAGCATTATTATGCTACCCCTGAAGGGGAGCTTAGTTGGTTACGAAAATGCTTTGTCCCTTTCCCTAGCGCTCTTGGGATCAAATCTTCCCCATCGTTTTTTCCAATTTCCTATTCTTTTTCCCTTTCCTTTTTCTTTTTTCTTTTTCTAATTTTATTTTTAACTTCAATATTTTTGTTTTTAAAATTTCTTAAAAAATTTCTATAATTCATTTTATAACTTTCTCTTCCTATTTCTATTTTTTCCTTTGTTTAAAAATTAAATTAATTTTTATAAATTAATTTTATTCTCTTTTAATTTTTTTCCTTCTAAATTCCTAGTTTATTTATTATCGAATCCATTTTTCTTAATTACTCTGGGAATTTATATTTGATTTATTACTAGAAATTTTTATCTAATTTTTCTTTGATTATCATTTAAATTTTGTTTTTAATTTTCAAAACATTAATTCTTATTTAGAATGAATTTAAGATTTTTGTTTTGGCTAAATAAATTATTTTATGAGTTGAAATTCATATCTAAACATGCTACCAATATTTAAAAATCCTAATAAATAAATAATATTTGTATTAAAATTAGAAGTAGGATGTTACACCGATCCTTATATGTAAAACATCATACGCCAATTTCTCTTTAATTGACACATGATTAGGATCAACATATTTCCTAAGTTGTGACATATGAAAAATATTGTGTAATTTAGCCAAGTTAGGGGGTAAAGCTATTTGGTAAGCAACTGGGCGAATCCTTTTCAGGATTTGGTAAGGTCCTATAAATTTAGGTGTCAATTTTTGGGATTTTAGAGCTCTACCTACACCAGTTGTAGGGGTCACTTTTAGAAAAATGTGTTCTCCTTCCTAAACTTCCAAAGGTTTCCTCCTTTTGTTTTTTGTCGATCTTGAATAGCCTTTAATTTGTCTTGAATGAGTTTCACTTTTTCAGTAGTTTGCTATAATACTTTTGGCCTTAATAATAATGAATCTCCCATTTCAAACCAACACATAGGTGCTCTACATTTTCTTCCATATAATGCTTCGTAAGGTGCCATGCCTGTACTTATGTGGTGACTATTGTTGTAAGTGAAATCTACCAAGGGTAGGAATTCATTCTAGCTATCTCGTTGTTCTATAACACAAGCTCTTAATAAATCTTCTAGTGATTGAATTGTCCTTTTTATTTGTCTATCGGTTTGAGGATGATAGGCAGAGTTGAGTTTTAATCTTGTTCCCAAAGCTTCTTGTAAGCTTCCCTAAAATCTTGAAGTAAATCGGGGATCTCAATTTGACACTATACTTGATGGGACTCAATGTAATTTGACTATCTCCTTAAGGTATATTTGAGTCAGTTTTTCAAGTGAATATCAAATATTTATGGGTAAGAAATATGCAATTTTTGTCAGGTGATCTACAATTACCCATATTGCATCATGTCTAGTAGAAGTTTGTGGCAATCCTATCACAAAGTCCATGGAAATACTGTCTCATTTCCATTATGGAGTATTGAGTGGTTGAAGATGTCTAGAGGACTTTTGGTGCTCCACCTTAGCTTTCTGACATGTCAAACAAGCTACGACAAACTTTGTTACATATCTTTTAATTCCTTGCCACCAAAAGCTTCTCTTCAGATCTTGGTACATTTTTTGTCGTATTTGGATGGAAACTAAGTCTACTCTTGTGTGCTTCTTCTAGGATCATCTTTCTCATTTCCTTGTTGAGAGAAACACAAATCCTTCTATTGATCCTGATTATTCCATCAGCACTTAGTTGAAACTTTTCTTCTCTACTTCCATCTATTGTTCCTAACTTCTCTTGTAAGGTTTGATCCTCTTGTTGTCCTATCTTGACTTGTTCTAAAAATTCGTTAGTAACAGTCAAAGTTCCTAGGTATATACTTCTAGGACGAACTTCAACTACCAAGTCAAGATTCTTAAATTCTTCAATCAACTTCAATTCTTCAGCCATCATAGTAGATAAATGTAGTGACTTTTTGCTAAGTGTATCGACTACTACATTTACTTTGCTTAGGTGATAGGATAATTTGAAATCATAATCTTTTAGAAATTCCATCCACCTTCTCTACCTCATATTTAACTCCTTCTTATCAAACAAGTATCGCAAGCTTTTATGATGGCTGAAGACTTCAAATCTAGCTCCATAGAGGTAATGTCTCCAAATTTTTAGTGCAAAGACCATAACAACTAGTTCTAAGTCATGAGTTGGATAATTTCTTTCATGTGGTTGTAGTTTTCTTGAGACATACACCACCACATCATCCTTCTTGCATCAGCACACAACCCATACCTTAGCGTGAAGCATCGCAATAGACATCAAATTTTTTCTCAAGATTTGGCAAGGTAAAAATTGGTGCAGTAGTTAACCTTGTATTCAACTCTTGGAAGTTGTTGTCACAAATCTAGTCCCAAATAAAAGTCTAAACTTTTCTTGTTAACTTGGTCAGGGGTATGGCTATTTTAGAGAATCCTTCAATGAATTTCCTATAATAGCCTGCTAGGCCTAAGAAACTTCTAATTTCTATGACAGTTGTCCAAGGGTTCCATTGTATCATTACTTCTACTTTTGTTGGTTCCACTACAATCTCTTCTTTAGACACCACGTGTCCTAAAAAACTTACTTTCTCTAACCAGAATTCACACTTGGAGGGTTTTGCATATAATGGTTTTGCATATAATGGACGTTCCTTCAAGATTTGCAACATGATCCTTAAATGCTCTACATGTTCTTTGTGACTCTTTGAATAGATCAAGATATCATCAATGAATATAACTTCAAACTAATCTAAGTATTCATGAAAAATCCAATTCATATAATCCATGAATACTGTAGGAGCATTAGTTAACCCAAAGGGCATAACTAAATATTCATAATGTCCATAGTGCGTACAAAAAGCATTTTTGGGAATATCTTCCTTTTTCACCCTAATTTTGTGATATCTTGATTGCAAATTGATTTTGGAGAATACTTGTGCTCCCATTAACTGATTTATAAGGTCATCGATTCTAGGGAGTGGATATTTATTCTTTATGGTTACTTTGTTTAGTTGACAATAATCTATACATAATCAAATACTCCCATCTTTCTTTTTCACCAACAATATTGGAGCTTCCCAAGGTGACACACTAGGTCTAATGAATTTCTTGTCCAATAGTTCTTCTAATTGACTCTTAACTTCTACCAGTTCTTTTGGTGACATTCGGTAAGGTGCAATGAAGATTGGGCTTAAGGAATAAGGTCTACAGAAAATTCTACTTCTCGCTTAAGGCGTAATTCAAACACATCCATAGGGAAAACTTATGGGAATTCTCTAACAATTGGAAGATTGTCGATATCCAATTCTATTTCTATTTTTGTTGAGAACAATGCCATGAAAATTTGAAAGTTTCCTTCCTTTCTATTTTTAGACTTATGGCTTGTGGGTTCAAGACTGCTTGGATTTGTGGTACTAAAATTTAATGTCTTGAGATGACAATCTAGAATGACATGGTTAGAAGATAACCAATTCATTCCTAACACTATATCTAAGTTGGATAAGGAAATACATATTAGGTCAATAGAAAGTTTTGGCTGTCTAATATCAATGGACAATTTTTACAAGCTAAGCTGGTAGTTACAAGCTTATTGGTAGGGGTATTTATAGTTAATTCATATGATAACGGTGTTAAAGGAAAAGATAAATACTTGGCACATTCATGGGATATAAAGGAATGAGTAGCACCTAAATCATACAATACATCTAAGATTTTATCATGTATGATGCACTTACCACGAATCAGGTCGTTTGACATGGTAGCTTCGGATCCACTCATGGTGAAAAGACTTTTCCTGTCACCTTCTATTTTTAAAAGGCCTGGTTTTATGTCGGCTTCCTTGCGCCAGATGCCTCTTTCTTTGGTGACCAACAATCCTTTGTTATGTGTCCGATCTTCCCACAATTTCTGGCAGGTAATATTCTTCTAGGGACAGTCCCATAAGAAATCAATCAACGTGTCATCAAACACTTTGACACTACTACCCAAGTAGTGTAGGCGTGATTGTCTCTACCTCATTTCATTGATTCCACAAACTTTAATAGATCGAACTGCTTTGCTACTAACTAATTCTAATGCCCCTTTTTATTCATTTTATTTTGAGAAAAATCTATCTAGATGTTTAATTTCATATGAATTTTAAAACTAAACTCACCACGGGTTACAATTTGGAAAGAAACTTTAAATATCGTGTACACATCTAGGTAACTTAAATTTAGCTATAACATACCCAAAATTTATATATAAGTAAAAATCAGATAAAAGTGTAAACATTATATAATCTAAATTATTACATAACCCAAAATAATTTAACCAGCAGATTAAACAAAAGATAAATTCTAAGATACTTTGTCACATTTGATACATCCCAAGAAATTCTAGTTAGACGCTTTAAAAGGATCTTCTTCCTCAAAGGATTCTTATCTTCTTCCTTGATCACCTGTAAGGACTGAACCTATGGAAGATTGTGGACGGGGACGAGTTTGACTGCGTTGTTGTTATGCAAAAACATATTGACTATTGATAACGGTATATGGGATAACATTACTGGAATATCTATATGATGGAACTGCCATGGGACTATGACAATGGGAGGTCTAAAGACGAATCTGACATAGCCCATAAACGTATCGTCACCATTAATCCTATCATGTGTTCATCGTCCTTCTAGGAGTATTGTTGACAGATGAAACAAGGGTTGGAACTCATCCGTCATCTTTATATGAAATGGGAGAGGTTGTAGGAGTGAGTCATCTATCCTTATGCAAATACATACATATATAGATTATTTCTATCAATTGTAGATTCTCATTTCACCGTAACGTGCCTAATTATGAATTCTATTCGATTTAGGGCCCTTCGTAGCCTCTAATACTACTAACTCTAAGAGAAATTACAAGAGTGTGTCATTAAAAATAGTCGAAGTTTGCATTTTGGGTTGACGATCGGGAGTACATATCCTGCCTGGTATTGGTCCAAGGTACTCTCGATTGAATCTTGGTAATGTTTCGCTTTGTCAGGGACTCCAAGTTGGTTCTATGACACCCTCTTCACTCTTATCAGTTCACAACTTGGCACCTTATCTACCCCCAAGGTCTCACAAGAGCCTACTTACATTCCTTAGGTACCTTTTGTGGTCAACCCTTGCAAACTTTGTCTTATTTCTCACTCGTTAGGGTTTCCAATCTATTCTTCATCCTTTCCTTCGTCATCAACTTTTCTTAGTAGTGATGTTAAGTTTCATGATTTCATTGGATAACATCCTTCTCCCATTCTTACTTTGCAAATCTTATATGAATATTACTCAACCATTGTTTGAGAGTTTCTTAGTTCATCTCTTACCCTAGGATTATTTCTGTAATTTACTATCTCACAGAGACAATTGCCATTAGCTTTGGATCCCTCTACTATTGGTAGAGGTAATTAATTTCACTTTTATTATCAATAAAATATAGGAAGATTAAAATCAAGATCACACCAATCAAATAGTACATATAATAATAAAAAATGACAAGACGGGCAAAATCATCTTTTTTAGTAATATTACACTATAATTTCTCTTTCTTATTTTCTACTTTCATTTTATTTCTATCCTTTTCTATTTCATTCCACTTTGGCTAATTTAATTAAATGTTAGAATTTAACTAAAGATTCACTCATGAGCCCAAAGAACAATTTTGAAACAAGTAAAAGGGTAAAATGGTCTTTTCCTAACTTATTTTCTTCCTTTTTCCACTCTTCCTTTATAAAATTTTGTCTCCTTGTTATTCTAATTGTGGTTATTTTGATTTAAATAAATAATTTTTTTTAAAAAAAAATTCTATTTACACCTTTTTTTATTATTCACACCCCCTTACTTTACTATTTGCAACCCACATTACTAACCCCAGCCCCCTTTGTCTTCTTCTTCCTTTGACTCATCCTTCTTCTTCTTCCTCTTGTCTGCTTTTCCCCTCAGATTCCCCCTTCACCTTTTCTAATTCTCTCCTAATCCAGTTTTCTTCCTTCCTATTCTCCCATGATCCTTCCCAAACCTTCTTCCTCCCCCAAAAGTTACATTTTTTTCAAGAATCAAATTTATCAACTAGCAATTTTTTTATCTCCTTTTCCAACTTCAGTTACCATTCAATTCTCACCTATTTTCATTATAATATTAGTTATTCCCTCCGATAATGATCCAGGATGAACCCAAACTCAAAATTTAACCAAAAACTAGAGAAATAACAAGTCGGGTAACTATGGCGGCCTAGAGAATTCAAGAATTCAAATTCACCATTTTCATGATGATTTTGATTAATTAAGAGTGTTAAAACACAATAAATAAGTTTAGGAATAAATTTGTGAAGAAAAATCGAATAATAAATGATTCCTCCTACCATTTTCAAAGTTTTCTGGTGAGGATTTTAGAAGTTCCTACGAAGCTATAGTGAAGGCACAAATTCATGATTCCTTACTTCTTTCTCTAAATTAGTGGTACTAGAAAAACGATTGAGACCAATGAAGCTATCTAGATAGAAATTTTAACCAAATGCTTCTAATTCAAAGAAAATTGGTTTGAAAGATTTTCAAATGCTCCTTCGTCTTCTTTGCCACCCTCGTCCTTTATATACTACGTTTGGCGCTTCTTTTCACACCTATTAGCTTTGCAAGCTATGGCTAAAGCCTTGAGTAGTGGTGGTAAGGCATGGGTGTAGAACGACAAAGTGTTGAGTTAGAAACTCAAGAAGAAGAAGCTGAGTGAGTAGCTTCAATTTGAATTTGTAAAAATATATAGCGATGGGCCTAGCGGTTAAATGGAAATCCTTGCTTTCACTAAGCTTCCCTCACCTCCAAGTCACGCCTTTCGAATTCAGTATTCCCAAACATTTTTTCCTCTTTTCGCGTTTTAGTTATAATATTTTTTTCTTAAGGGTTAGTTTATATTAACTTCGTATTATAACTGATGAGCATGCTGGCTCATTTGGTTCGCTCTTTCCTTCTCCCCTCAAGAGTTTGGGTTTTGAACCCAACCCTTATTTTTTTCCTTTATCCTTTTCTTTTTCTTAATTTCTTTTCTTTTTATTTTGTATTTTATAATTTTAAAAATTATATTTTTTGATTTCTAAATTTTTCCAAAAATCTAATAAATAAATTTATATTTTTCCTTTTTTGGTTCTATATTTCTTTCCACCAAATATTTATTTTATTTTGAAAAAATCATTTATTTCTTTTATCTAAATATTTATTTTATATTTAATTAATAATTTTTTAGTTTTAACTTCTAAAATTTTGATTCTTACTCTCTAATTTTATTATTTTCTTCTTTTACATCTAAGATATTAAAAGTTTATTTTCTATTCAAAATCAAACTATTGATTTATATTATTATTTAAACTTATTTTTAACTCAATTTAACTAATTCTATTATCTCTTTCTCTTTATATTTATCTACTACATAATATTTTCTCATAAAATTTAAAATTTTAAACCTTATCTAGACTAAACTAAAATATTTAAATGAGTAAGGACAAGTTTTCTAATTATAATTTTATTATATTAAAAGTAAATGTTACATAGGAAACTATTTTAGTGGAGGTGTGGAATTAAAAATAACTTTTGAAAGTATAAAATGTCCAGAATACCCTTCTTAGTAAGAAAATTACCAAAATATCCTTCCTATCGAATTTTTTTTTGCCAAAATGCCTCTAATATAAACTTATAACATCCTATTTTTTAATTAATGAAATTATATAAATAGAAAATTTTGTTTCTTTTCCTTTCCAATATAATAAAATATTCCAAAATTAGAATTTAGAATTCTATTCGCTATGAAGAGAATATTATCTCTCTAAATAGATAATATTTTCCAAAGAAAGAAAAGAAGAAAGTGAGAGAAACAAAAAGAAATATTTAAAAAGATTTTAGTTAGTCAAAATTACATTAAAATTCAAATCAACTTAAGATGAAAATATAAATTAATTTCCATATAGAAAATAAATTTATAATGTTTTAATAAAATAAAAATAAGGGAAGGGAAGAATAAAATCATAATATAATTTTCAGAAGTTAAAAATAAATTTGTAGGAATTAAATATGAATAAATAAATATTTTTAACATAAAATAAGTATTTTTTTTATCAAATGAAATAAATACTGGGAAAAGAAAATTTAAATTAGTGTACTTAAAATATAAATAAGTTTTTAGGATTTTTGAAAGAATTTAGAAATCAAAAATAGAATTATTTTAAAAAAAATTAAAACAGAAATTTAAAGAAAATAAAGAAAAGAGAAAATAAAAAGAAAAGAAAAAGCGAAGGGAAAAACGAAATGGGATAGGCGGGATTCAATCCCAAGAGTGGAGAAGCAGAAACGAAGCCTTAGCCAACTAGGCTACCCATTTTTAGGTAACAAATAATAACCCAAGAAATAGAAAAGGTATAGGCACGTGGTTAAAATGAAAATAAAACACGGGATACCAAAATAGGGTGGGACTGATTCAAAGAGAAGAACATTGAAGTCGAAGAGTAAAGGGTATGCAGGAATTGTCATTTGATCGCTAGGCCCATCGCTGTTAATTTTACAAATTAAAATCTACTTAAGCCATCTTTAAAAATGAAACCGCCATTGAAGCAACATCATCATCTCCTTTGTCGAACCGATTTTCTACAAACTGTCGTCTTGTAAAACGCACTCTGCCCATGCCCTACAATCTCCCTAGTTAGACTTACTCATTACCTACGCATCCTTAAACACGAAGAAAAGGAGCAACGAAGGTCTATAAATACATAATCAAGTTCGAAATCGAGGAAAGAAACCGTGAATTCCTCTTCAAAATTCTCCTTAATCCTTCACCCTCGTTGCTTCATTCCAATCCAGTTAGCTTCAAAATCATTAGTATTACAATTCAGTTGAAGAAATTTGAAGGATTGACCAAGTAATCGCAATTTCGTAGTGACGTCGAAGCATCATCGGAGACTTGCCAAAAAATTCAACTCCAAGTAAGAGGAGCCATCTTTTCTTCGAATTTAATTCGTAGAATCATTTTAGATTACTTGAATTTGATTTCCTGACAATTTGACACTTTGGGATAGTCAAATTCTCTAAATACAAATTGAATTTGAAAATCTTAGAACTCTAGACAAAGGCAAACCAATTCTAGGTTTATATATGAATTCTAATGAAATTAGTTGTTTCATACACTTTGTAAATGTTATTCGAATGATTATGGGTAGAGAACTGCCTAAAATTATGTAAGAAATGATGGGAAAATTGATTTTCATGAGTTTGAATTTGAACCCAACGAACCCAAAAATGAAAAGGAAGAAGAACGGGAAAAATTCAAAGCAAAACCAGAGAGGGAGTGAGGAAGAAGATTATCAAAAGTCAAAATGACCATTTTACCCCTAGTAGTAAGAAAATTACCAAAATACCCCTAATCAAAATTTTGAATTTCTCTGTAATTTTAATTCATTTACTTTTTTAAATAGAAGGTAGCTTTACTCTGTGTCAAGATATTGTAACAAATTTTCCAAATGTTTAAATAAAAATATACCTGAATTTTTCTATACTCACCTACATACCCTTAAGTAAGAAAATTTGAAATTTTAGACTATTTTGGTTAGTAAATTAGGGGAAACTTTGTCAGAACCTGTTCAGGTATAAGCTTAGAGTATTTTTACAATTTCTATAAATTAAAAATCCTTAGAAATAATTTTTTATCCCAAAATGACAAAAATGTCCATATGTTATAAAAAACAAATTTTATTGCTCTTTGGTCATTTTAAATATAGAAAAAATTAGTCTAAGAACTCCCTAGTACTATTGGGAACTTTTATAATGATTTATGAGTTGAAATGTGAAGGAATAATACTTAAGTAAACAAATTTTACAAAATGACCAAAATACCCATCTTAAGAAAAATTTCTAAAATAACTCCTTTTTCAATGAAATTTCCAAAATAAGAAAAAATGAGAATCAAAACCATCTATAATTACTTCTTTCACAAAAATATAAAGATAGAAAGGAATTTTGAAATAAAAGTGTAAAATGACCATTTTGCCCTTGTCTTTCTATTTAGATATAATGTATATTATTGATTATTATGATAATTGAATATGCTTTTAAAAGTATTGAGATGATTATATAAATATGATTTCATACCTCTACTACTAATGAGAGGTAAGTATTCATGATAATTGTTGATGTGAGATAGTAAATTCTAAAATAATGTTAGGATAGAAGTTGAACTGAGAAATGTTCAGACAATAATGACAAAATCTAGAATGACTGTGATATAAAGATGAACGATGGATGTTATCCATAGATATATGAACATGTTATCAGTTCCAAGATAGAATGAGTAGTAGAGATGGTAGGTGAAATAAGGATGGTAGATTGAAAAACCCTAACGAGTGAGAACTAAGAAGGGGGAATGCAATGGTTAACCACATAAGGTACCTAAGGAATGTACACATAATTTGGTGAGACCTTGGGGGGTAGATAAGGTGTCAAGTTGTTAACTGCTCAAAGTGAAGAAGTTGCCACAAAACCGGCTTGGCGTCCTCGACAAAGCGGAGCATTACCAAGATTCGGTTGAGAGTATCTTGGACCGAGTACCAGGCAGGATATGTACTCCCGATCATCAACCTAAGATTGCAAATTGGAGTATTAAATACATTCGTGTAAGCCCTCCCAAAGTTAGTAGTATTGGAGGCTGCGAATGACCCTAAATCGAATAGAAATTCCTAATTATGAACGTTATGGTGAGATGAGAATCTACATTAGTTAGAAACCCTATAAATATCCATGTGTTGTCCTAAGAATAGATGACTCACTCATACAATCCCCCACATTTTCAGAAACAGATGGTAAACGAATTTTGGGCACCGTTTCACTTGACCATAATACCTTTAGAAGGAAGATGGACATATCACAAAGTTCAAGGAGATGATACATTTGGTTTACCTTTAGGCCTACGTATATCATAGTCTCTTGGAAATTTAATCATGTAGATTTACTAGTGGTTCTATCTCAGACTCCACCTCCTAGATTCACTAGTGTTCCAAAAACACGACGACGACCTCAAACTCCTTAACCTCCAGTCCTTCATGGGATGAGTCCAAGCCAACAATCCAGGCAAGAGGGAAAATTGTTCTGAAGAAGAAGATCCTTCTAAAGGATCTAATTAGATAAATTAGATATTAAAAAATATCATAGGTGTTATCTTGTTTTGGTTACTAAGTACACTATAAGAATGTAATAATAGTTTTACTTATGACTTTATCTGACTTGTATAATTAAGTTGAGGATACTTTAAATAAATTTATGTGAAATGTTATGTATCATCAAAATGTAATTCCCCTAACGAGTCTAGATTTTTAAAGTTTACCTACACTAAAAATTACTCAGATATAATTTCTTAAAAATTAAAAGTAAACAAAAAGGGGCATTACAAAATTCATAATACAAGAATAATATTACTCCATACTACATGGGTATTAACTACTAATTACTTATGATTTAAAAAGATATTTAAAAATATAGTCATAAAAGACTAGTGAAATTACTAAAATACCCTTTCTAATAAAAATTGATAACTTGTTAATATAATTTTAGTTAAACTCTATAATTATAAAGTTATTCTTATAATCCCTCTTGATAATATGGGTGCTATCACTGTTAATATTATTATTGAATTCATTCTTTATCATGATTTGTTTGATTGAGGAATATCTTATATCTATGCTCAAAAGTAGAAATCTCAAATGATAAACCCTAGGATAGTAGCCAGGGAATTATGAGGCAACGAAGATGAATGGAATTTCTAAAAGATTATGACTTCCAATTATCATACCATTTGGGCAAGGCAAATGTTGTAGTAGATGCGATCAGCCAAAAATCATTGCACTTGTTTGCAATAATGGATGAAGAAGAAAAATTAATTCAATATTTTAGGAATTTAAATCTAGCAATAGAAATACGTCCCAAAACTTTACTTATAGGAACTCTAAGAATCACTAACGAATTCCTAACAAGTCAAAGAAGAATAGAACAAAGATTCTTCCTTACAAGAACTTCTAGACCAAAACGATGAATGTCAGAAAGGGAAAGACGAAAGAATCATAATTAATGGAAGATTCTACATACCATCAAACCGAGAAATGAGAAAGATGATACTGGATGAAGGTCACAAAAGATAACTTTACTTTCATCCTAGAATCACCAAGATGTATCAAGATCTAAAGAGAACTTTTTGGTGGCAAGTATTGAAGAAAGACATGATTAATTATGTAGTTGCTTGTTTGACCAGTTAAAAAGCAAAGATGGAACATCAAAATCCATCCAATCAACTCCAGCCATTGAATATTCCAGAATGGAAATGGGATAACATATCCATGGACTTCGTAATAGGATTACAACAAAGGACTAATGGATATGATGCCATCTAGGTAATTATAGATAGACTAACAAAATCTGTCCATTTCTTACCTATAAACATTTGCTATTCATTAGAGAAACTAACCCATTTTTATCTCAAAGAGATTGTCCGATTACACGGAGTATCGATAAGCATTGTTTTAGATTGAGATCATTGATTCACTTCTAGATTTTTGAACAGCTTACAAGATGCACTTGGGACTAAACTTAGACTTAGTTCGGCCTATCACCCCCAAACTAATGGTCAGACTAAAATAACTATCCAAGCCTTGAAGACTTATTGTAAACATGGATACTAGAGCAGCTTGGAAGGTAAAATGAATCCTTACCTCTCGTAGAATTCAGCTACAATAATAGTTTTTATGCTAGTATAGGTATGGCACCATACAAGGCTCTTTATGGAAGAAAATGTAGTACACCACTATGTTGGTTTGAGACAAGAGACTCACTCTTGTTAGGACTAGAGATCCTGCACCAAACAACTGAAAAAGTAAAGACTATTCAAGAGAAGCTAAAAGCAACACAAGATCGTCAGAGAAGTTACTACGACAGAAAAAGAAAACCCTTAGAATTTGTAGAAAGGGAACATGTTTTTCTTAGAGTTACCCCAAACATTGGATTTGGTATAGCTTTAAAGTCTAGAAAACTTACTCCTAAGTTTATCAGTCCTTACCAAATCCTCAAAAGAATTGGTCCTATAACATATCAAATTGCCTTACCTCCAAAGCTGGCCAATTTATATAATGTTTTTAATGTATATCAACTCAGAAAATATATTTATGATCCATTACGTGTGATTGAATCTGATCATGTGTCCATAAGAGAAAATATAACTTTTGCACCATACCAACAAGGATTTAGGATCGAAGAACCAAGCAACTAAGAGGAAAATAAATTCATTTGGTCAAAGTCATTTGGAAATCAAGAAATGTAGGAGATGCAACTTAAGAGCTAGAAGATAAGACGAAAGAATTGTATCCTCAACTCTTTTAAGGTACAAATTTTAGAGAACAAAATTTATTTTAGGGGGGTAGAGTTGTAACATCCTCTTTAAAATATAAATAATTTTATATTATAAATTATAAAATATAATGAAGGTATCTTTATTTAGAATTTTAAATATGTTCTTTAAAACCTAGAAATAATAATAAGAAAAGAAAAGAAATTACTTTTAGTTAAATATTTAAAATAATTCATGAATAAAATTAAGTTTTGGAATAAAAATTATAAAATATAGATTTAGAAATTATAAATAGTCAAGATTAAAGATTTAGTTTAAATAGATTAAACTATAATAAATAAATTGAAAAAAAAATCAATTTTTAAGTAAAAGATTATAAAGAAAATGCACTTAGAAATTTTGAAATAAATAAGAAGCATAAGAGAAGGAGTAGAAGTTAAAAAGGACAAGATAAAATAGTAATATGGATTTTTTTAAGATAAAAATTTGAATTTTATAATTAAAATAAATTAAATAAAT
>JAMLFT010005570.1:0-17356 GCA_026544285.1 Pachyrhizus erosus
TGATAATATTGTATAATCTTATTAAAATTATTACAATTTAATTTTTTATTTTTCCATAATTTTTAAATATGAATAACATAAAAAAAGATATCATAATATTTTTCTATGTGACTTAAAGATAATCATTAGGTTAATTTTTCTATATATTTATTATCAAAATTTCAAATTTAATCATAATTATTAAAAGGTTGTTTACAAAAAATACACACCATCTTTATTAAGTTGTTTTAGAAAATTTTATTTTTATTTTAATTAAATTACATGTATTATTATAATTTTTTTAAATTAATTCATCAATTAAGTTTGGTTTAAATTATTTTAAATTCATTATGTGTACATCTTAACCTTAATGATAAAAAAATGTTATATGTTTTCTTCTTAATTTTATATAACATAAAATAAAATAAGTTTAATACAATATAATCTCATTATATGTTTTATTGATAATTGATTTATCTTTATAATTAAAAATAATAATATTAAAAAAAATATGCATGAACATCAATATCACAAAAAAAATTTAAAATCTTAACACATGATATTGATCTAAATTATCTTAATAATTAATACATAATAATCATATGAATCTCTAATTCACTAAATTTTTAAACCTCAAAAGAAGCTATCTTTCACAAAATTATATACTCTAGTATTATCTAAAAATTATTATATATTTTTTTTACTATTGTACACAATTTGACATTTATATATCTGATTATTTTTATATATCAAATTAATATAACATTAAGTATATGAAATAATGAATTTAACAAAACTTGAAGGAATAATTTATAATAAAATGTATTCAAAATATAATAAAGTATTGATTTAAATATAAAAAATAGAAATTAGATAAAAACAAAAATTATTGTTATTTATTATAATAGATCGTTTACCAATAATAAATTTTGAACTATTTATTGAAAATGTCATTGTTATTAGATATCATCTTAAGAAAAATGAAAAAAATAAGTTAGCGTATTTTATAACAAAATTAAAACAAAACACTCGTTGTCTTCCAAATGTGCAATATATAAAAAAAAAATAGAAACTTTGTTCTTCAAAGGGTCATCTTTAAAAATAACGTTTAAACTCGAAAAAGAATAAAATGATTTGATTTATTTAAATAAAAAAATGACATATTAGTTTTCAAATACTATGTTATTGAATTTTCCAAACTCATTTAGATATAATAAAAAAAAGATTGTGAATGAAAATGTATCTAATAATTAATAATTAATATAAACAATATTATTTTAAGTTTACACCATTTTAATGTTATTGGAGCGGGCCGGACAAATAATACCCTTTTCTAACACGAGCAAGCTAAGTTTCTTTCCTTCTCCGTTGAAGCAATTATAACGTGGTTCTCATGCCTTCCGTAGTTACCCTGCGTCCCTCACCTCCTTCTCTCTCAACCTTTTCCTTTTCTTTTTCCTCCATAATTATAAAAGCGCACCCCAACCAAACACGCCCTTCTTCTGCCACCGCTAACACCCAACCCAACCAAATCCTCGATCTGCCCTAAGAGCCCCCACCCCATGGCGAAGAAGCGAAAGTCCATCGCCACCAGCCTCGACGAGGTCGATCGAACGCTCTACGCCTCGTTTTGCACCGCCGCCAATTCCCTCTCCCAGCTTTATACGCACGCCATGAACCACCAGAAGCTCTCCTTCAACGCCGGGGAACGACACGCCCTTGTAATAAAGCTTCCCCCCTTTTTTTTTGTTTTATTTATTGTCGATTTTGCTTCGGAAAAAAGGATTTTTTTTAATTGGAAAAGTGGGATTTGGATTTGATTTTTTTTTTTTTATATTTATTTGGGGTTTGTTTGTTTGTTTGTTTGGTGTTTGGCAGTTTAGATTGGGGTCTGTGGTTCTGATGGTGCTGTGTTGATTAAATCTAATGTTAATTAGAGAACGTTGTATTTTTTTAATTGAGATGTGTCTTGTTTTGTGGGAGTGTGTTTGTGCTCAATTTTGTATTAGGGTAGATTGGATTTAGATTAAAATATGTGCAATTTTTTGTTTTGTTTTTTGTAATTTTGTTTTTCCAGATTGGGTGCTATTGTGGGGAATTTGAAAATGTGGGATGTTCTTTTGTTCTGGCATGTTTGAATGAGAGTTTGTTGATAGGAAGTAATGTTCAGTTACTTAGTTTGAGTGATGATTACTTGAACAAGTGGTAGCTGCTTCTGGCGTGTTTGCATTTTTGAAATTCTGTTATGCTAGCCTATGAAGCAAGAACACGGCAGATGAAGGACGTGTCAAGGTGTCCAAACATCTCAGAGACAACGACACTCGATCGTGCAGTGGACACCCGACAAACACCTGTCGAACACATTTTTGTAGTGTCAAAAATATTTTTTGTTTTTCAGCTTTGACTGAGGCGATTTGGTCCATTTGGCTTGATGACACGCACCGGACACACTTTATTATAAAAAATTTTAAAAATCAACCTAGAGATTACATTATAACAATAATCAAATTTTCTTTATAAAAGTTAGCATGTTACAGTAAATCTTTCATGTAAAATCTCTCTCGAATACTTTTGTCCCTTTTGTAAGTTCTTGCACTCAGTGATTCATGTTCATCATCATCACTAGTTCTCATATTTGTCAGCATCTTTGATTTGTCATCTGTATTTGTTTGTCTTCTATCTCTAGTTCGGTGGTTCCTATTTCATGTCAGGTTCTCTCAATGCTATGTAATTTATTTCTTTCTGATTTCTATTTTATATATATATATATAGAGAGAGAGGAGAGATCAAGTTACTTCAAGAATAACTTTAAAAGAATTACTTTTCATCCTCACCATTTCAATTAAGAACAGAGACATTGGATTGTAACCGTGTGTTTGAATACATAGCGGATGTGTGTTTATATAGGTTAACTATATTAGTTATATATAAATAGAAGATATTTTGTTTCCTCTAAATAAAAGATTATGTGCCTTTAAACTGTTATTATTAATAAATCTAGATATATTATATTTTGATTTTCAACACTCACCCTCAAGCTGAAGCTTACTAAGCTCTCAACTTGTTGTAAGAAAATAATTATTCCCAATAATTAAATAGAAAACATAAAAAATTGAGCTCCATTTAAAAACAATAATTTGAAAAGCAACTTAGGGATGTTGGAGAAGTTAGAGAAAAATGCTAGTAAAAAATTGCTTAGCTAGATGGCTGGAATCATCATCAGCAAGAGAGAAAATTCTTGGCAAGCAAAGCAAAGCCCATTCTTCTTGAAACCATTTGAAAGCTTCAAACCATGTTGGCGATCCAAATTGTTTAAACTTGAAACAAGGTTTACTTCTTCTAGGACAAAGATGAAACCAATGCATCTAGGACATAGTCGGGACCAGTGTTGGGACATAAATAGGGGCTGGTGCATTTGGGACATAGATGAGATAAGTGCATTTGGAACAAAGATGGGGCCAATGCATTTAGTATAAAGGTGGGACCAGTGCATTTTACGAATAGGTAGATCAGAAGATTCCAATCATGATGATGATAGTCTTGTCGAAAAACTTGTCGGCAATGTGGTAGTGGCCGACGGCAAGGGCGACAATCAAAAAGTTCTTTGCCCGGCAATCAAAAGGATGAACATGCAGCAACATGAATAGACATTGGAAAAGTTGCCAATGGCAGTTGAAGTGGCCAAAAAAAGTTGTAAAAAATGTCCAAACAGAGGTTGCCAGAAAGAGGCCGACGAATGGAGAAGCAAATCAAGATTATACAGGTTTGTCAAACATTTATCTTCAGGGATAATAGGTCCATCGGACAAGCAAGGTTCTTGAGATCACTCTATCAAACTTTAGATACCATGTTAAAATTAAAAAAGAAAGAACAAAGACATTTGGACTGAAATTATGTGTTTGAATACACAATGGATGGGTGTTTATACAGGTTAATTACATTAATTATTACATAAATAGTGGATATTTTGTTTCCTTTGAATCAAAGATCATGTGTCTATAAATCGCAATTATTAATAGATCAAAATATTATATTTTGATTTTCAACAAAATCTAATGATTTAGATTAGTTACCCAATAGAACCATTGAATTTTAAGAAAATGAATAGTGAGGAAGAGGAGTAACTCTATAAAAGTGTTACTCTTGGAGTAACTTTATCCATTCTCGTGTGTATATACACATATGATGTGTCCCAGTGTCTGTGTCAGTATCATGTTTGGTGTCTTTGTTGGAGTCAGTGCTTCATAGATTTTAGCATCTGTTATTTTTTCCCTGGTTTTGTTTTTTATTTTTTTAAATATTAAAATAATGCTTTCTTATTGATTTTTGGGGTTTGTTTTGACTTCCTTATTGACCCCATTTTTAGTTCATGGATATTCACTCTGTCTCTTTCTTCTTTTATGTTGCTTGATTGGTTGTGTATAGCTGCAAGTGGCTATCTTAATGTATATTTTTTCTTATTGTGAATCAAAAGTTTTGCATTTGCTACTTTTTCAGAGTTTTAGTTTTACCATAGTTAACCATGACGATGTATCTTATTGGCTTTGCTTTTGTGTTTTGGGCTTCAACTGTGTGTTTATATTATTGTTGTGGGGTGTTCTGAGTTCAGGAAAAACTTTATCAGTGGATTTGGAGACAACAAGAAGGAGGATCAAGGGTTGGAACGGTTGATGTACTTAACTACATTCAGGTTGGTTTGGCAAATCTTCCTTTTTCATATACTATAGTATGCTTCTGCTGATGAGCTAAATTGTTTTAGTTGAGACTATATTTCTTAATATCGGTGTTTTTAAAATTGTGGTTACGATTACATTACAACTACATGCACAAAAAAATAAGAATAATTGCAGGAAAATATGGCTGATGCAGCTGCATTTGGGGTTGTAGTTGCTGCCAAAACTGCAATGTTGTAGCTGCAATTGTGGCTACAGACTGAAACATAAAAATTTGTGGTGGACTATTGACCTGATCATGGGCTAAATTTTCCCTGAGATTGTCAATTTTTAAGCTGTTTGAACCAAGCCTTACAAAGGCTTTGTAAAGTAAGTCTATATAACCCATCTAGATAAGAGAGTTATTTTACAGCACAGGGAATGAAACTGGTAGGGATACTTGCTTAATTATCCAGTTTAGTCTCCATAGCCAGGGTCAGTGTCAATGACCTCGCCTCAGCCACTTTCTTTTTGTTCAATAAGCCTTTTACTTTTCTCAGTGTTTTTTGTCCCTTTGGTTTTGCAGTTATTTTTCTCTCTCTGGTCTTTTTGGCATGTCTAATTAGAGTGTTGAATGTTACCTGTTATTATGTAAAATTATTTATATTGATTCAATCATTAAATTTTTCTATAATCTTAGATAGTCCGATTTTGTTGTGTCTTGGTGACTAATTGGTCATGAGCTTGAATCTGGAAACAGCCTCTTTGAATATGCAAAGGCTAGGCTGCGTATAATGACTCTCCTCTATACCTTCGCATAACAAGGAGTCTTGTGGTACTGGGGTACATTAGCTGAGATAGTCTGGTTGATGCACTGTTTAAACTCTTGCATATTATGATTTATGATATGAGTTTTTCAGTAAAAATAACTTTCATCTAGGAAGGTTCTGGTCAGTTAATTGGGTAAACACATAAATGTAAAATTCTAAGTAGGAAATCCCATCTTGATTTCTATGATGGATAAAAGCTGTTCTGTTCTCCCCATGTTTCATTTTCTGTACTTATATAACAGGTCAAGTATATTAGCATAAGTGTGCTATTTGAAACCTTTGCAAACATGATTGTGGGCTTTAGAAGGTTTGTGATTGCAAAGTACCTACCAACACAAAGGAAAATTTTATTGTATTGTTAATGTCCAACTGTATTATGTGGTAGTGAATGTTGGACTTTAAAGGGACATGGGAATAAGGTGGGCAAAGTAGAAATGGGAATATTAAGATGGATGTGTGTCCACACAAGAAAGGACAGGATAAAAATGATTGTTTACAAGGATGTGACACCAATTGAGGAGAAATGACAACAAATTGAATAAGGTAGTTTGTATATGTGCAAACTGCAAAGACCACCACCAGAAGTACCAGTGAAAGATTGCAAGGTTTTTAGACTTGTTAAAAGAGGGAGAGGGAAATCAAGGACATTGGAGGACATTGTTAAGAGTGATTTCATTGTGAATAGGAGAAATGCTAGTGATACTCTCTCTAACACTCTTGGTGATTAGTTAAAATTTATTAGAAATTATCAATTTTAATAGGATTTTCTTCTCATTTAATATCCTTGGGAATTTGGTTTTTAATTGAGCCCAATGGTGTCTTGCAAATCCATGTGCTGATCTTGTCTAGTAGGATAAAACTTTTTGTTGTTGTTGTAGGCTTTAGAAGGTACAAATTGCCTTGGGAGTTGGGCTGGTGATTGATAAGTGTGTTTATTTTTTCGCTCGGTTCAACATTGTAGGATCAGTGTTTTAAATACTGAATAGAGGCGTGTAGCAGCTGGCTCCAAAACTGCTATAGTGAGATAGAGTATAGTGGGATAGCCACTATTTTGAAAAATTTTAAAGTTAATATGATGTATACTGTATGCATATAAATTCTCAAAAATGATAAAAATTACTCAAACTTTATGACATTAATAATTATCAACAAAAAGTCATACGTGTTTTAAACAAAACATACAAGTATCAACAAATGTCAAATTCAAGCTTCCTAGATAGGAATTATCAATCATCAACTATCATCATCTTCTAAATCCAAGTCTTCTTTATCATCTTCACTATTGTTACATCTATAGATTTCATTTTTGGAAATTAAAATTCTAAAAATTGCCCTCCAAGAAAGCCCTAATGCTTCTTTTCAAAGGGATTTTTTGCAATCAACACATAGTGCTGCTATAGCGCCCGCTACTGACCAAATAAATGTATCTTATCAGAGGGATTTTTAGGAATCAATACATGGTGCCACTATAGCGCCTGCTATGACTGTTATTTGGTCTGCTATGGCCGCTGCACTAAACTGCCCTGCTACGGTAGCCCCTGTAGCAGGCAGGTTCTGCTCCACACTGCTATAGCGTTCTATTTAAAACCCTGCAGTTATATAACAGTAGAATTGTGATTGGCAATTTCACCGGAAATTAAAATGGTGAGATTTTGTAACTTTTATGTTCATGTTGCAATTTATATATCTTGAAGTTATAAAAAAAGGCAACTCGATACACAAGGCTCCCGCCCAGTGTGATTTGGGGAGGGTAGGTGTACACAGCCTGCAAGTGGAGAGGCTGTTTCCAGGATTTAAACCTGTGATACATTGTTGAAATATTAGAGGATGATAATAACATTGTAAATGTAGTGTCAGATGTGCCATTTGTGATGCTTAATTCTTCAAAATTATTGATTTTTCTTATTTTTGGTTGTAAAGTATATGAAAGTTCATTCCTCTTGCAGAATGAGCTGGATTATTGTGGAGAAGAACCATCCATGTCCCCTAGAGCACCACTGCAACCGCAGCAGTCACAACCAGCCATGCATGTCCCTAGTTTTCCGGTCACTTCAGCATCTTCTGGCCAAACAATAGCTGCACAAGGACTCCGCTCGGAGCACTGTGAAAATCAATCAAAGAATTCTGTGTTTTCAAATGCTTTGTCAAGTCCAGTACGTCGAAGCCTTCAACATTATCAAATTGGCGAGGGAGGATGCTACACCAATGGTCTCTCCATGGGTAATGGAAACCGGAACACTGAACCTGGCTTTCTTCACCAGCAAAGTAGGGATTCAAATACAGTGAGCTCCAATGATTCTGCCATGGATATGCATGCAGACTAGTCCTGTCTGTTGGTTTATTAATTGGGAATTCTTAACTCACCAGCCTTCTGCAACAGCTACAAAAGAAGCCGACAACCTTCGGAATTTCGCATCTGGGTTTGCTCATTGGATCCTGCAAAAAACGACAGGAGGGTGGAACCAATTCTGTTAACCTTTTACTATGCTTATGTCAACCGAGTGATTGGTTTGGGGTCTTAAGTGGTTTTTGTAAAGCTCTCTATTGATTAGCTTTAAAGCATTTTATGTTGTACCTTAAATTGTTTTACCCCTCGCCCCTTCACCATAAAGACTGCTTTTTCAATGTAGGGGGGTTAATTCTATCTGAAGTTTCGTATGTAAATCTGTTCTGCAGATTTTCTCTATATGGCAATTTACAGCTTCCGTCTTCTTTTTTGATGCCTGCTTTGCTTTCCTTTGCTCTTTCTCTTGTAGTGTATTTAAAGATCTTTGTGAGGTTACTTAGAGAAAAAACACATTTTTCCAATGACCCATACGAGTAAGCTGGCATCATATGTTCATTACACATAGTTTGTATTTGGCTTTCGTGAGAAAATTCGTGGTGTAAGTCGTGTCTTATATCTCAGGAATCATTGCGTCATTTAACTTATTTCCTGTATGTACAATATTCATTTGTAGTACATAATGGATTTGACATCTTCAGGTATCTGGACTATTTGTCCTCGTACTTTGTGCTAAGGTAATGAATCCAGCTTAGCTTCTGTTTTATTTTATTTCTTTTTCATTTTGACCAATCACTTCATTGTGAATATTCTTGGATATTCTTTTATAGTTTTGATAACTTAAGAAGCAATTGCTTATGCAAATACATATCTTTCACTGATATAAGGATTTCAATGAGATATAATTTGCTAGTATCGAGACCACTTCTAGGATTTCTTCTCTAGAAATATGGGATTGATTTCATGAATTGAGAATTCGGTTGTGTATTTTTTTTATTAACCAAGAGCTTTCTACCACTTTTTTTTTATTTTTATTCTTTCATTGTACTCGTGCATCTTTATTTGTAGTTGTAAAAGCCACTTACCATAGTTTTAATTATATAAATATCAGCTTGTTTTCATTTTTATTTTTTTGTTCAAATGTTTATAAAGGAATATGAAAAAAATATTTATTTTTATTTTCTGTTTTTTTATACTAATTCAAAATAGAAAATGAAAATAAAAAAAGTATTCTTTTCAAATTAAACGACTCCTAAAATTCTCTCATAAATTTTCTTTGTAGGTTTAAATATATTTTTGGTATGTCTAATTTAGATAATTTTTTTATTTTCTAATTGAAAATTATTTTTTAATCCTTGAGATTCAAGAAATGTTTTTGGTCCTTTCTTGTAGCCATTTATCCTTAGAGATGTTGCATATGCAACAAAGTGTGTAATTTTTAACATTCATAATTTACGGTGATTTTTTATTTCTAGAATTTAGTTTTATAATTTACTTTTTTAAATTTTTTTGTTGATTTTAAATTGCTAAAATCAAGTAAAGCAAAAGAAAAATAAAAACATGAGTGCATATCCTTCATCTCCACATCTTTATACCTCAAAATTTATGGAAATTGAAATGCATATAATTAATCTTTAAATGGATCAAAAATTAAAATTTTCAAACCCCAAAGTGCATAAACATCCTACTTAGCATACACAACTTCTAAATTTATATCTTCTTTTTCCTAAGTGTCAATAATTCATCCCAACTTTCTATTCTCCTATTTGGAATTTCCTTTTCTTGTTGATGATGAACATGACAATGCGGTGACAAACAAAATGAAAGATCAAGATGAATTGCAATTGGGAGGGTGATGGTGATATCTTACTTGAGAATGCAATGCTAATCTTAGGTCTCACAAAGGACGTTGTAATGTCAATCCTTATGAAGGTTTTGTACTCTCACCACAAGAGATTGAAAACGACATGCAAATCATGAAAACTCCTTTTATCATCAACATCCTTATCAACCTTGAATGCTCTTGATTAAGTAACTTGAATTTTATATTTAAGTAAGAGTTCAATAAGTACAATTTTTTTTATACAATTAGCTAATAAGAAATTATTTTTAATATAATATTTAAGATAATTATTATAAAAGTAAACTAGCTTATAATAATTTGTTCACCTGAAGGCCTTAAGAAACCTTAACAAGTCTTACTTACATGTGTGACCTAGCATAGTGGTGATAACCTCACATTGATTTATATTGTTTTTCTTTGTAGTATTGCTCATGTCCTTTGTGATATATCAAATGTGAGACGTGTTGCCCCTCTAATATGCATTCTTGTCTATCATTCCAAGACATTTCTAACAAGTCAAAGGATGTTACACATCATGTGTTTGTGTATGTTTTAGTGATAATACTAATGTCTCATACTCGCGTGTTAAGTCATTCTTTTTAGTTAGGCATAAGTTTTTTATGTCTATTAGAATTGATGTCTCATTTGAGTAACATCCAAAATAACATCATGTTTTTGACACAAATAACTTCTTTTATTAAATCAAATATATTCTTATTTCTAAGAATATAAATATTTTTTAAAATCGACTTATTAATCGTTTCTTGATCGACCAATTCATAATTAGGTTATAATATAAAAAATATTACCATCTTAATATATATATAACATCATCCTCTTTGTAATAGATAATATAAAATGAATTAAAAATACTATTCTATTATATAGATAATTTATAATAAAATAAAAAAAATAAAACTAAATAAATTTTATAAAACACTAATAATTATTTCATCCTATGCATCTCAATTTAATTTTTTTTAATAAAATAAAATCCATCATATGTCATTCTTTTCCATCATGTATCATATTTTTCTTTATAACCTTAATAAAAAAGTAATTTTTTTTTATTCCTCACCGTCCCCTCCACTTCATTTTCTTTCACAATTCTTTCACAATTCTTTCACAATTCAAACATATCATAAACTATGTAAGAAGAAAATAAAGGATGCCTGACATTCCCTTGCGGCTTTGCCCGTACATTTATTGGACCCCGCTGATAGTATGGTGAATCTTTGTGTCACTGTCACTATCCTCCTTTAAAATAATCCGAACCCAATAAAAATAGAAAAGAAAAGTAAACTTTTTTTTTTTTTCTCTCATTTTTCTTTTTATTCATTCCTCTCTCACTTCACTAGCTCAATTCCTCGCCGAGTTTTTATTGTTCCGACGTGGCAAACGGAATTCTTCCGTCGCCGATTCAACGCACCGCCGCCGGTGATCTCCATCGCTGACTCTCCGGCACCGTTTTGGTACTGCCAGTTCGCTTCTTCCTTGAATTTCATCTTTCCGTTTGTTTCCCGAGAAAGTGAAGGGAACCCACACTGTTGAATCTCGCTTGTCTTCTCTAACTGTATCAAATATTATTATTATTATCATTATTATCATCATCATTTAGCTACCACCAAGCTGAGTTGGTTTACTAATTCAACTTAATCAATAGTTTTGAATTCGAAGGGTGAATATACAATTATATTAAATATTCGAACAGAAGACTTTGCCGTTTGCCACTTGTAATTTTACTTACGTAAAAAATATCTCTGTCTCTAAAAAGAAAGATTTATACAAGTTTAGCTTTTACTTTTGATTTATTTTTGTGAACTTGGGATTGTGTGCGTATGTGTATGTGTGTGACAGAGAATTGCATGCTATAATGTGTTTTGGGTGTGGTTGCCTTGAAGCTGGGATTTTCTTATATTGCCATTTTCCCATATGGATTTTAGCATTTTGTTTTTTGGCTTTTAACCGATCCCGGGGTTGTGTGATCATGTAGTTGACTTTACCTAGTAGCTGAGCTCACCTTCGTTATTTTTTTTTTCTTTTGTGATGAATCAACAAGAATTTGTTTGAAATTTCATGAAAAAGATATTTCATCTAGAACTGTTTTGATTAATGATTTCGAACAGTTCACATAATCTTGGCCAAATACAAAAGCTTGATTCCTTGTAGCACTGTTTTAGCTGTTTGAACCTTTGTACAACAGTTTCGACACATTATTGGAGCATTAAGAAGCATGGGGAACTCTTAAAGTGGTTTGGTACTGTGTTTGTCCATGTCTTAGTGTATTCCAAGTATGCACCTTCACTGTAATGTTTCTTTGTTGTCATACAAACATTGAATGTGATCAGCTGAGCATATTCTATCTTTTAATAATTGAATGAATAAGTGGAATGGAAAATACTTTACAAAAAAATAGTGTAGAAGATAACTAGATAAAAATTGACATGGTCGTGCTGATAAATAATTAATTTTTAGTGAAAGGCCATATATTCAAATAGTTTTCTGGTGTGCCGATGAGCCGACCTGATGTTATTGACAGTAGAAGGGGGAGGCTTCTTCTCTTCTTCAGCTTCAGGGTATAGTAAGGGTCTTACCCTTCTCCCCTTGGGTCAGAGGAGCGATGATAAACCCATGAGAGTTTTGCCGTGGAATCAGTTCCAGTTGGTAGGCCAAGAATCTGACCACGAGCTCCAGCTGGCTTCCAGAAAGAACTGCATCTCCAGTGGGTGCGCTTCCTTTGTTTGCTTTGGTCGCACCTCTGCAGGGCTTGACACTACATCTCATCTTAGAGTGGGCCCTGCCAAACATTACGATGTCTCTTCAGGGACACTGGTTACCAACAAGGGCAAATATCCTGCAAATATAAATGATGATAGTAGAAAGGTTGCACATAAAAGTAGCTTAAAAAGGCAAGAAAACAAAAAACCAGCTCCTATTGATGCTGGTGCTGAACATGAGGCATCAGGTGGAAAGGGGAATGATGCTCCTGGTCAAACAGAGAGAAGGAAAGTGCAGTGGACAGATGCTTGTGGTAGTGAGCTTGTTGAAATACGGGAATTTGAGCCCAGGTATTTGAATATTTTATTTTCTCTATTGATTATTATATATGGAAAATATTTACACCAATATAGATATTTTTGCTATTTTTGTGTTCTTTATCAGTTTTCTTTCTTTGTGATCAATTGTAAAATTTGAAACATCTTGCCTTGCCTGTCAGATTTTATCACTAGGAACTCCTGGTACTTTATTTTGTGTGATTGATAGTGAATCACATATGCTTGTACAGCTTTCTCTTATCCTTTCTTTTATTCTTACTGATCATAGTTACGAAAGGTCTAAGAAGCATTTAGCAATCTGGCTTAGGGCTTTGATTGAAAATGGTTTGCATTTTTGGAGGCAAAGTGTGAGCTGAATTCTGATTAGAGCAGGCATATACATGGCTTCACTTTTCAGGCACATATTCTGAACCATAAGAAGCTTTATGTTTTGTTCTTTCCATATGCTATCAGGTCCAACTAATACTTTTGTGAAACTAGTATGAGATTTGAACAAGCCTAACCAATAATCTTGGTTTAGATTATTAAATACAGCTGCATTATTTCCCAATCCATTTGATAATTCTGATCTGTTGAAAAATTGGAGGCCCCTTTCCTTCCCTCGCCATGTGCTCTCTACTCACTGACTTAAACATTTTGAAGTTTTTCTCCATTGAACATTGGTATATGGACTTCCCTTAGATGAAATTAAAAGTCAATAGCAGTATAGGAACAGGAAGTCTTTCGTTCAACATTACTTATGGAGTTATGGTGTTTAACTGTTTATTTTTGCTTGTCCAATTTCCATTATGCCACTCAATGCACAAATTGATATAGATTTCTTCTTTGAGTTTTCTTTGGAAATTTCTGGCCAATGTCCAGTGATCTTCCATTTTTTTGGTTTGCTATAATCAATAGGACTGATACTAAAATACTGTTTAGTTAGTGGTTTTCAAATTTACAAGTCACTGATTGAGTATGAGCTATCTAGGTAATATATTCTTAGGTAACCAATGCCTGGTTAGTTACATGATAATATGTTTCACAAGTCTTAGAATTGGGTTTAGGACCCAATTCAACTCCACAAAACCGGTTTGTACATTGAGTTTATAAGCGCTACTTTGACCTTATCTCTAGTCAATGTAGGATTTCATCCCCCTAAGAGCTGACGTCTGAGAAGTTGCATGCTACAGGTTATCTCAATTAAGGAGACTTTCCAACACCCTCCTTACCCTAGGGCAAGAGCATGGCAATGAAGGTGGTCCAACAATGGATTTAAGATAAACTTGATACTATCTTAAAATTTGGGCTTAGGTTTTATCTCTAATCAATGTGAGATCTCAACCCTTAAGAGTCGATATCTGAATGGCTGCACACTATGATGCAAGTAAGGCTTTTCAGAGACATTTACAACCAAGTTTGATAGGCAACAATTAAGGCAGGCTAGGGGTAACTGTAATTAAGGTTTTTTACTGTAAACAAAGTCTTATTCTCTGAATTTCCCAATGATTCAGATAGTTCTGTTAGAACCACAATTAACAGTTCGGTAGGAGAGTAGAGAACAAAAAAGAGAAAGAATTGAAAAGGCTTCAGTTATTACTGAATGCAGATGCAAGGAGTTAACCTCCTCCAAAGGGTTTCCCCCTTACACCAGAGCAGCTACTCAGTATTCTTAATCCTTTCCCCCAAGAAGATGCCTTCCCTGTGTACAATATCTGTTATATATCCCTCTTCCCCTACGTAACTCCCTTTAACTGTCCAACCTCTCTAGTCTCTTCTAACTTCTAATTGTTCCTTCTAGTATACACTTTTCATATTCTCTCTAGTCTCTTCTATCTTATTATTTCCTTCCCTCACATGTTCTTATCATTTGATTTCTCTTTTTGGCTTTGGTATTTCTTTGACTCATGATTCCTGATTCTTCCCCTAAAGCAAATCTCCTTTATGTATTTTTAATATTTGTCTCATGATTCCTGTTTCTCCCCCTTACACAAATCTCTTTTCTGTCTTATCATTGTAGCATCTGTTCTTTATTCCTCAGGTCTGCTGCTGTAAAAATATTCTTGTAAATATTTGTTGTGATTTGAAGGTTATTTCTCTTATCTGTGTTCTGTGTAGGAGTTTCTATAGGTTAGTTTGGATTTAGGAAAAAATAAAATTCAAACCTATCAAATTTAATTGGGTTAATTTAATTATTTATTTATTTTAATTTTTTAACTAATCCAAACTAAACTAATCTGATTTAGATTAGATTGGTTTGATTTTCATCATAGGGTTAGGTTAAAAAAATTGCTATATTTTTAGGGTTTTATTGTCATCATTATGTGAAATTTGAAATTCAATATTTTTAGAAATTAAAAAGGTTTTTATTCAATAACTTTAGACAACTTTTAAATCAACTCCAAACGTTAATATTGTTTTCAACTGATATATAACTTTTTCTACAATTATAATTTTGTGTGTCCCATTAATCTCTACCTATAATCTCATAAAGAAGAAACTTAGTAAACATAACGAAAGACATTTAATAATACTAAACAAGAAACTCAAAGTAAATGGCAAAGAAACAAAAATAGAGGAAAGTGTCTAAATACTAAAGTTTAAAATGTATAAATTCAAAAGTTTAAAAAACAAAAAAAAAATTGATTGGATGATCGGGTTAGGTAAGGTTAAAAAAAGATAAATTCAAGGACTGAACTGATTGCAATGGGTTTGATTCAGGTTTGAAGTAAAATGAAGTCATCAACCAAACTAATTTGAACCAATTTAAATTGTTTGGTTTGGATGATCAGATTCATTAGATCATCCAATTCGATGAATATCCCCAATTTTGTATGTGTGTTTATGTGAATATAATTTTGTTCGAGTTTTAGGTAGGATTTCAATTTTGACTTTTGTTCCAAGTTTCGATCAGATAGAGTAAATCTGTTACAACCTTTTTTAACAAAATAGAACTCCCTAAATTTGATCCTCCAAAGTACACGCGTTATCACATTAGTCCTTGTAAAATTATGGTTACCAAACTAGTCCTTCAAAGATTCTTTTTGTTACCACTTTAGTTCTATGGAGATTTTGTCACCGAATTAGTTCCTCAAGGGTTTAATCTATTGCTAAATTAGTCCCTCTGATTCTTTTTGCTTCCAGTTTGCCTCTAAAATTTTGGAAGGACAGATGTGGTGATGCATGTTGCCTAAGAGGACTAAATTGAGGGTTTTCTCTAAACAGTATTTTGAACTCTTTCAAAACAAACTTCTTAAACAGCTAAATCAATTGCCTAGAGAGGTGAAATCTTCAGATGCTGTCCATTCAGTTTTTGGCCATTTTACAAGGCTTTACCTGTAGCTAACTCTTATTCAATTTTCTGGCCTTAAATGGTTGACCAACATATGATCATAGTATTCATTCCAAATAGTAACGCCCATGAAATATAAATTTCTAACCTTGTTCCCCTGCCATATTTATATTTTTTCCATTTCCTAGTTTGTCACCTACTTATTCGTTGAGATTGTGATTATTGTTCAATTGCAGTGAAGTGGAGGGATCAGTTGATGAATTTGACAATGGGAATGACAAAACTTGTTCCTGTGCTATTATGTAAATTGGCATTCCAAAAGATGAGACAGACCCTTTTATGCGGCGTCAAGTCATTGATTGCTAACGTATTCCACCATTCAGCTTGAAGAAAAAGAGCAGAGATTTTTCAGTCTAGTGGAGATTTATACACCATCTCTTGCCTGAGCGATCATTTGTGTCTATAAATGCTTGCTGTGGCCTTCAATTTTGTTCCTTTGCTTTTCATCAATTTTTGTATAATCTTTGTCGTGTGAATTCTTGGGCTTTTTGATTCATGATTTTCAAGCCTTTCTAGGTTCTTATTTTTTATATTTGCTTAAACAAAGTTATAGTTTTAAGCTTTGGCGTTATCTAAGTAATACCGATGCATTACTTTGTAAATAATCAGTGCTGGCTTCATGAACCTCTGATGCCAGCTTGGTATTAACTTCTGCCTTATTTTAAGAGCAATTCGGTTTTTTAATCCCTTGCTACGAGCAATCTAAACTTAAGTGCCTGCAATTGCACAAGAGGCTGTGACAAGAGTGCACCATGGTCTGAGAAGTACTTAACGCTGTGCTTCTATCTTGACTAAAGGGGAAAAAGTTTTCTTGTGACTTGGATTTTGATTGAGTGTAGCCTGTTTTTCTTAACCTGGGTATTGACGGCAAACATTTTCATGTGCTGAATTATGACATCAGATTTCTTATAGGCGACTGATTTTCTTGCATTTATGCTTTGGTAGAGAGAGAAAAAAAATAGAGTGAGAGGATTAATAAGATGATTGCCAATCTTCCATGTTCTTTCCTTTCCATGTCATTTTTCACCTACCAAACAAAAGTGTTAGCAAGATGATTCTCACAAAATGTAGTGTGCATCGTGCCACACACACATTCTTAACATATATTTAAAGTGTAGGTTCTTAAAATACATTTTTAAAAAAATAAGATGTATATTAAGCAAAATTTTCAATCTTTCACCAGCAAACACTTGGATCAACTAATGACACATGAGCTTAACATAACAAGTAATTTTTAATTAGAGTTTTAAATATGAAATTGTATTAAATATTTTAAAAAATTGTTATTATAATTTTATTTGACTTGAGTCACATTACTTTTTCTGAAGGATACTTGTGACATATATATTGTGGTATGTGTATATAATAATAATAATAATAA
>JAMLFT010005571.1:0-17356 GCA_026544285.1 Pachyrhizus erosus
TATCTAAACTGTTAACATATGCTAATCTTTTTATTAATAAGATCTTTTTTTATATATATATATATTAACTTTAACATATATCATGGCAATCAATTAATTAGTTTAAATCAATTAAATAAATAATTTAATTTCATTTTCTTGATTTAATTTTTATGTGATTATCTATGAAAATTATTAATAAATTAATATTTTTATAATTCTTTATTTAATAAAGTATGTATTTATTTATTTTATTTAAAATTTATATAATTTTTTATGATTCCTTTAGTTTTTAGTTGCTATTTTTTAGAATATAAAACAATTGGTTATTTTAATATTTTAATTAGTGATGTTTTTATTATATATGTTTTATTTTTATCATTTATTATCAATATATATAATTAAATATATTTTGATAATTTGATAATAATTAATACCGTTTTAATTGATATTTATTTTACAAAATTTTAAAGTTAATTATGAAAACATAAATTTGAAAATGGAAAATTTTTAAATAATATATATTTACTAAAATATTTTATAAATTAAAATAAATAATTACTAAAATAATTCTTTTATAATAAAACATAAAGAATACAAAATAACTTTTATTTTATAGGTAAGTTAAAATAGTAATTGTAACATCCTAATCTAATTTTATATTATTTAGAATTTATAATCTTGACAATAAAGTAATATAGAATTTTAGGAGAAAATAAATGTAAAATATTATTAATTATAACATGAATAATGAAATAATGAAGAGTTTTAGAAGAAAATAAAAAACTATGTCTAAAGAAGAAGAAATTATAAATAGGAAAGAATTATAAAATGAATTAATAAGCCATTATCAAATTAGTAAAATGGGAATAAGTAAAATAAGTTAAAAATCAATTAAAGAATAAATTTAAAAATAGAATATATATATATATATATATAAAAGTTGTAGGAAAGAAATAGAATTGAGGAAAATAAATTTTTTAGAATAAATTGGGTTAGTAAAATAAAATTTTTTATTTTATAATTAATTTCATAAATATAATAAGTTAAATAAATAGATTTAGGAGATATATAAAAAAATATTTTGATAAAGAAAAATCAGAAACAGGTAAAGAAAAAATTATAAAATGATTTATAGAAATTTTAGAAAATTTTAGAAGTAAAAATAATAATTTTAAAAATAAAAACAGAAAATAATAGAAAAAGAAAAGGAGGAAGGAAGAATCTAACCTAGGAGCAAGAGGAAAGGAAAGGCGTGTTTTCAACCAACTGAGCTACCCGTTGAGGATAGCATAATAAAAGAACATTTAATATAAGAGATATTAGTGTTAGAGCAAATAAAGAAAATAAAAACAAAAACAAAAAGGGGTCTACCCGTTGAGGGTAGCATAATAAGAGAACATTTAATATAAGAGATATTAGTGTTAGAGCAAATAAAGAAAATAAAAACGAAAACAAAAAGGGGTCAGCCAAGGATCGAACCCTTGCCCCTAAGAACACTAAGGAGAAGAAGAGAGAGAAGTTGTTAGTTAGACCACTAGGCCCATCACCGACAACTTACTCAACAAAATATAACTGACCTTTTTTGATTTTCTTCATCAACACTACCATGGAAGCTCGTCTTCAACCTTCATCTCCTATTACCTAGCCGCCTAGCCTAGGAACGTAGCATTCCATGCTCAGCAAGGCTATGCCTTGCTACTAAGGATTAAAATATGGTATTTTAGGACGGTGGGGGTGGCTATATAAACCCTCTTAACATCGAACCTCAAAGCACCCTCAAAATAACTTCTTCTCTTCGATTGTCACTCAACTTTCATCCTTTCTACTTCATTTCAATCCCAACAGTTTCAAAATACCACGAGCTTTGATTTTGTTGAAGAAATTCGAAGAAATGGTCAAGGAATCGTGAATAAGAATCCTTGTCAAAGACTCGCCGAAAATTGCAAATTTCTTATCGTAAATTCTAAAGTGAGGTAGGAGGGGTTACTTTTTCTTCATTTTTGAATGATAGAATCACTCTAGGTTGCTTGAATTTGAATTTTTTAGAGTTTAACACCCTAAGATGAACAAATTAATGAAAAACAAAGTGAAATCGAAATTTTAAAATTTTGAATTCACAGTAATTCAATTATGTTAATCTAAGTTGCTATTGATGAAATTACTTGTTGGATGAGCTTCGTAATTGTTATTCGAAGGATTCTAGATATAGAATTCTTTGTTTTTGACAAAATATAACAGAAATTGGATTGAGTTCAAATTTTAGGTTCTATTCATGTTTTATTTTTGAATAATTCAAAATTCTAGGGAAAAACTAAGTTATTACTAATGAATTCTTGCTGAAATTAATCTAAATTTACTAAATAACCAATAAATGAGAGGGAAAGTGAAGAATAAAATGGATTTAAATAGAATTTTGAGCCAAAAATCAACCTTGTACTTGAGGAAGAAGATGAACTAGTCAAAATGATCATTTTGTCCTTAGGGGTGAAAAATTACTAAAATACCTCTAGGCCAAAAATTTGAAATTTCTTTATTTTTCTTGTTTTAAATTTGGAAAATTTTCACAGCAACACTTTTGGATACACTGACAGTATTGATTCAAAATCAATGGATATAAATTTAGTAACAACAAATTTTTTAGGAAATTATTAAAATGCCCTCAATTTATAAATGTGAAATTTTTACTATTTTTGTTATTCTAATTTAAGGAGAAGGTTCCAGGGTATCCTACATTTGAACTGAGTTTAATTATTTCTTTTTTAAAATTAGAAATGTGATAAAAATTCATGGAAATAATTTTTTATACAAAAATGACCAAATTACCCCTAGGTTAGAAATTTATCAATTTTGCTATTTTGTTATCTTTAATTTAAGAAATTGATAATAATACTATTACCAAGTAAACCAATAAGTTCAATGAATCGAATGAGATAAGATATTACTTAAAATCAGGTGTATATTGAAAATTACTAAAATATCCTTTTGATGAAAAATTATCAAAATATCCTTTTTATTAAAGATTATCTAAAATAATTTCAAATTGATGCTTAAACATCTCATTTCCTTCTTAAACGAATATCTATTATTCAGTTTGTATGTTGTAGGAAGAAATTTTGAAAGAAAGGACATAAAAGACAAGTAAAATGACTAAAATATCCCCCTTATATAAAATTAAGAATTTTCACTAAACTTCGATAATTACCATGACTTCCCTATTGATGTGTATTCTCCTTGATGATATATCTAACTTTATTTATGATTCATTTTGATGAATATAAGAAAATCTTTCATTGAGTAAAACCCTAAGTCAGTGGACAAGTAAACTATAAAGAATTCGATAAGTCTCTATGACACAAAAGATCCCTCCAATAGTATGATATTTGGCTAGAAAAGAGCCAAGACGATGAATTGAATTGGCCAATTGATGTTATTACGAATGAATACTTGATATAAAGCAGGATTTCACATTAGTAAAGGTCTTTTGGGATCTTGTACCTTGACACTTGATCAAGAAGAAGGCCGAAGATAGCCATTAATCATAAATCATGTGAGATATAAGATTGGATAAATGCAATGGGTTGACTATAAAAGGTACATGAGGGATGTGTGTAGGTTGTGGAAGTCCTTGGGACACTCTAAAAAGGGGGTCACATTGAGCTAGCTTGGCAACCCCGATGTCGTAGAGCATTACCTAGATCGGTAGAAAGTATTTAAGTCTTGCACCAAATCAGAATATGTACTCTTGATCGTCACCCAAAATTGCAAGTTATAGACAAAATAATATGTTTCACATAAGTCCTCAAGAGTTAGTAGTGTGAGTCAACGAGGGGCGCTAATGCGCTAATAATAAAACAATAGGACACGCGATAGTGAGTTAGGGTAAATGGTTATAGGTATGCTATTGTATGTGTTTGATGGAAAACAAGTGACTCACTCCTACAAATCCTACATTTTTTAAGACAAGAAGACTAATGAATTTCGTCCCTTGTTCCACCAATCTATAATGCCTCTTTGTAGACGATGGACCCGGGATCCCCTATATCAGCTGGATACTTATACCAGATATGTCTAACTATCTTTCTTTCCTGCTGATATCATTTCCACTTCTACAGTCAGCCAAATTGACCTCCCCATAATATTAACTCAAATCGTACCTCCTAGATTTTCATATTCCCCTCTTAGATTCCCATTATACCCTAGAATAAGACGACAAAATAATCCTAGTCAACCTTCTACCTCCACTCCTGTTGGCACCAGGCCATCTCCAGGAGTAGAATCTTCAAGAGAAGATGACCATGAGAACTCAGGATAAAAAAATAAGAGAAATTTTAATTTTCAGTGTTTATGATGTACTAAGAACAAAAATTTTAAATATGTAAATTAATGTTTTGCAATGAATGTTATTTTATCTCCAACTACTTATCTAATCTTGATAACTAAATAATAAAACTCATAAAAAAAATTAGTAATAATTTAGGTTGTTACAACTATAACAAAAAATAATAAATTGTGTGGTTTATTAACAAGGATTTGTTAAAAACCATCAACACCTTTTGTTTGAAGTGGTTCAAAGGTAGGATTTCATGAACCACTACATGTCATTAAAAATATTCCTTCCCCTTACTAGTTTAGCCAAAATCCTTACGAAATCATCCAAAATTGCATCCCTTTTGGATAACCCCATCTACCTTTCACTAACCCACCTTTACTTACCCTAAATTGTCCAAAATCATTGCTTGACTAAGATTCTCTTTTATTTTAATTACCCTAAACCACACAAAGTATTTGTCATCCAACCAAATTTTATACCTCATCTCTTATGTAAGATTCCTATCTTGAGTGAGAACACCCATCTTATGTTGCTCACTCATTGTGAGGTTCACTACACAAATAAGAACCATAATTTCCTAATCCTTTTTTTCTAACAATTGCATCAAATTGAATCCTAGTTTTCTTCATCTATTTCTCCATAAAAATGAAAAGGGAATCATTTTCTAAGTGAAAGGCATCAGAGGCCATAGTAGAACAATAAAGGGTAGATTGAAAGCACTCAATCTACTATCTGTGATGGGAGGTTTTTTAGGTTCTTAATCTACACAAAGGAGTCATCTACCATAGTCACAACCATGTTCATAGGTGGTGCTATGGGTGGGGGTTGTTTGAGGTCACACCTTTGTTAACCATATAGAACACCTCTCCCATTTCATTCCAAATAATGTGCTTTTTTTTTTTTGCCTTGACTCCTTATTACACAAACTCATCTTGATAGACATAATAGAAAGTGGTTTTTGGAATTTCTTAATAAATTAGCTTGAGTATCCATGCATGGAATTTTCATTTCTACTGCTAAATTCTTGAACTAAAATAAAAAAATCTCTAAAATTTTAAATTATTATTTGCAATCCAACAAAAAACTAGCTAGCTTAAAAAGTAACAACAACACTGACTTCTACTATTCTACAAAAGCAAAACTAGACTAAGGCAATTGAATTGGGAAAACATATTGAGATTCATTTAGTAAAAAGAAGTTTAAGTATGATATTAATTTAAAATATATAAGTTCTACAAGAAAAAATTAGTCAAGTCCACACGGCTATAACATTTAGAAGCCAACATTAAATTGTAAGCATTTAATGATAACATATATTCTAAGTTTTTCTTTTTGATCTCCTTGAAAACAATAAGATAACTTGTAATTCAACTACAAGTTTCAAATGACGTCTTATCACATGTCATGACCATGAGATTAATAGATCATGATGTAGAAAACTTATTAAGAATAAATAATCAAGATGTAAGGATTGCCATTAATTTTTTGTGAAGGAAAAGACAAAGAAAGTGTGAAAAAAAGGAAGCTATTCGGAGAAGAAATCCAATTTGGTGGGTGACAATTGATCTTTATTTCTCAACATTTTATAATTTTAAATATACTTTATAGAAGTTAGTAAAGATAGATCAAATGTCACCCACCAAATATCAAAGATCAAATGTCACCCATCAAATATCCTTTCTTCTTTGAATGTCTTCTTTCCTGGCCTTTCCTTTGTTTTTTCCTATTTAGAAATTCAATGTCAGCCCTTGTGTCTTGATTGTTCATTCTTAATGTCTTTTCTACATCACAAAGTTTGAAGTTCGTGCTTATGGCAATAGATAAGGTTTAATCTAAAACTTGTAGTTGAATTGGAGGTTGTCTGATTGTCTCCAAGGAGATAAAAAAGAAAAGAAAATGGAACATATGTTAGTTAAAACATCATAATTTAATGTTTGCTTTTTAATGTTATGGCAAGTTGGGCTTAGGGTTTAGATTAATTATTTTCTCATAAAACTTACATACTCCCTTTGTTTATATTTATAATTAAAAATAAATTATCCCATCTTATAAGACTTTATTTCAATTATCTTATGTATTAATTATTTTAGACTAAAATACCCTTATTTATTTTTATTCCATAATAGGAGTAGTTGAATGTTAATTTGAATTGTCTTTTTTCTATCCAATGGAGATTGGAAAAGAAGAATAGGCTCTCACTAAGTGCAAAAAGGTTTTATAATTAATCCTAATAATATTAAGGCCAAATTTGGTAAAATATTACAATTACAAACAGATTCAATGCTAATGCGTAAATTTACTAATTTTTTAATATGCTTAAATTAGTAAATGTCTTATAAATAAGGGAGTATTTTTAAATAGATATGATTCTTAGACTTCATTTTACTCCTTAAATGGGCTAAGTGTGGCGTCCCTCCATCATAGCAAAAACGAGAATCTACTCCAAAAAAAAGTATCCACTTTAAAAAGAAGGTTGTGAGTCTAATGACCCCTAAGAGTCTTGATGCATAGTCTAAAAATAAGTCCCTCTATCATGCCATCATTTTCTGAAAAATTAAATAATGGGGTAATCCTCCGTCATCTCATATGTTGCATACAGATCAAAACTTTCAATTCATAATATGTATCAAACCACCTTTCAAGTGGTTAAGCGTAGAAGCACTCATAGGCTATCCTAATACTCCATCTAAGTTACTTCAATTTCACACATATGTGCCCCCAATGTCTCTTGACCACTCAAGTCACAAAGATTTTACATTATTATGTTTGGGTAACAATGTGGGAGTATATATTCTATTGGTACATCACATAATACTCTCAACCACACTATGGACATCATTTGATCTAGTCAAGGACATCCAGTTGGTTATGTGATCGTCGAGAGGTTTCACAACTCAGCACCTTCTCTCTCCTCATAATCTCGTCTAATAAATATATTTGCAGGTGCCTTCTATTGCCAACCCAATCCTTTCTTTAGGATAAAACTCATTTTACGCATCACTCATCAATATGATATATATTTAAGGATGTCTCCTTGAAAAATCCCATAGAGCTTCCTCTTATTTTTGGCACATTCTTTGATGATTAAAAACATGATGGGCATGGTTTTCTATATTAAATAAACAACTTCAACAAATAATCATCGCTTTCATCACACAAGCCTTAAAGACCATAATCTTTTATGCTCTTGTTATTAGCATCATTATCCACCATTTTTGACATTAGGGCTACCATTCTTATATCTTGCCACATAGGCTACCTTTATGCTTCCTTTAAACCATTAGGGTTATCCACACATCATTCAAACTTCCTCTTCTCGCAATAAGAGACAAAATATCTCCAACGAGATTCACATGCCCCTCAATAAAAGAAAAGGAAATTCCCTCCCTACTTCTTCATGGCATTCCACATCATATTCAAGAATTTGTGTACATGTCTTAGGGGCATTCTAATACATGCATCATTTTATTGCAATAATTAACATAACTTTCATTAATTCTTGTGTTGTTACTCTTCTTCACTTAATAAAGCTCACTAGCTCACTCCACTCAATGTTCCTTTTTACAAACTAAAGTCTTCACTTCTCATTTAACTTTCATCATCTTAAGCTCCTTATTAGTATTGATTTTAACTTCAAGTTCTCCTAAGTCTTTAATGGGATTTCTAATTACTAATATTTATTAGTCTAGTTTTTATAATCTCTTTTGCATCTCCAAACTCACCAATTGACCTTTCACTAATTTTCTACTCAAAATTGAGTCTCACAATCCTTAACACTAAAATCTTTCAATTTATAATATTCAAACCGCAGGGTCACTAACAATGTCTATTAAAGTAGTTGTATCCTTTTTATATAGTCTCCAATTGCTCTCAAACTTAAGGGGTAGCTTAATATACCTCTATAAGACTAAACGAATTCACTAACTTACATTTTTACTCACAAAAATCAATGTTTTTATAATTTTAAATGTTATTTTTAAGCTTTTAAGCCTTAACAAAATGGCAAAGCACTCTAATTTCATCTCAATCGAGTATCTAACTCCACAATAATTTTTATCACTTGCACAACACTTTCACCTTCATTCAGTAGCCCAAAATAATCACCTAAAAAAAAGGGTTGGCTGTAATAATGAGGATTAAAATCTCACCCACTATCATATACCTTTAAGGGGTCAAATCATGTAATTTGAATCTAATTAAGAAAGTTCAATTATATAGTTATATCTAAGGCACTAAATACTTAGCATTCCCCATCACAAGAACACATATATGTTCTCTTACAAAATAAAATAAAATAGGGAAATTACTTATTAGCTCACATTCTCATTAATTTATTCACCAAAATGATACTCAAACATAATTTAAATGATGTCATTTCATCATCAAAATTTAACTCAACATTGATCATGTGATTTAAAATAATATCTTCATTTCCAAGGCTAAAAAAATTTAAATTTCTAGGCTTAAGGCACAGTAGTGTATAATAGTGGCAAAAAAATTAGAAATATGTGCTCAAAATGATGTTTTTAGATTTCTAGTAGTCATCAATTAATTATCTAAGGTAAGGGATGGATACCCTAACTTTTTAAATTATCAAAACATCAATTTAGGAACCTTAAACATTTCAAAACCCCTATTTTTCATACAATCCCATAACAGTGATTTAGGCTTTCAAAAACACACTAAAAACTCATTTTTCTTACATTCCAAACAACAAACGCCATTTACCCAATGATGAAGTATTCAAACCCTCATCAGTTTCTACTATTCAGGCATCATTTTAAGTAGTTTAAAGCATATAAGTTCTCTATTTTTCAATAGCATAACTAGACCAAATTTAAAGGTACAAGGAAATGGTTCTTCAATTTTTCTAAAGCATATACAAGCATCTACAAGCTCAAACAAATGGAGATTTCTCTCCTAAGAACATAGAAAAGAAAAAAGAGAAGGATAAAACCCTTATACCTCTTGTAGACTCCAAAGATTCAAAAAGAAGCAATTTTTGTATCTTCCTAGGCTTTTCCAAGCTAGAATTCAAAGTGGAGAGGCATAAAACCTTAAGCTTAAAGCTTGAATAAAAGGATAAAGGGTGAACAGGATGGGTCTCTCAATAACCTCCTTAGCTCTCTCTCTAACTTGGATAAAGAACAATAACTCACTTTCTTTCTTCCTCACATGGCTTATGCACACAATAGGTAAAGGAGGTGAGTTTATACTTTAAATTCAAGGGTTCCCTTTTAGGTTTCGATCATGAATTTTGGGCCCATTTGGTTTAGGTCTCATTAGCAAGTGTTTAAGACCTTAATCATGTTTAATTACATTAATTATCCTTATTAAATATAGTCTAGCTTTCTAAAAATTTAATTAGTGTACACAAATCCTAATTTTATTGGTTTTGTTTGACTTTTCAAGTTATTTACAAATTTATCATTAATGAGTTAACTAAACCTATCATTTGCCTTCCTATTGACTTTGAGTGGGTTTGGTTTCCTTTCTTTTTTTAACTTTAGAATTGAAGACTCACTTAAGTATTATTTATTCAAGTTAATTTGATCATTCTTCCTTAATTTCCTTAACCATCCTATTTTACTAAGCTAGAAATCAATTATATATAATAATCAATTAATTCCATTTTAAACAAGTTAGAAATCAATTATATATATATATATATATAATTTATATTTGTTCTAGTATGAAAATTTAGGGTGTTACATTTCTCTTACATTCAAATTGTATAATGTTATTGTATAATCTTAATCAACGTGCAAGATTCTACTATAGGCTCAATGAAATTCTTACAAAAGAAAAAGTTATTAATATTGATGAAAAAAACATCAAAAAGTCTTATTGTCGGGTTGTAATAAGGCAAATACGATGACATTTAGACTAACTTCCTTAAGATCTAAGGATATACAACTATACATAAGATTTCATAACATCTTCAATTCCTTTTTCTTCAATAGTAATTATCAAGTCACCAAGCTCCCTACTTATTTCAACTTTGTGCTTATTCTAATAATATAGTCTTTTCTTTTGTTTTTATTTTTTTATATCATTTTTTTTTACTTTTTTTCATGTATGTTGTAAGTAGATATAAGTAACAACAAAATTATTGAACAAATTATTGAAATAATACTAATAGGCATATATTTAGTTTAGCTTATTTTCCTCCCAAACTTAATCATGTGTATCCCCAACATTGTGAACAAACCATAAGCATAACTTTTTAACCTAAATCCAAATAGATGTGCAATTATTGACTGTATAGAAGATGGTACAACATTATTTTTACCTAAGACTATATTGAGCCAATAAAAAAATTATGGGGAATAGGTTCAAATGGGTGAAGTAATGTTTAAAGTAATGATGATTTATTAGGCTAGATAGAAACAAGTGTCTCAATCATGTGTGTTATTAGAAAAAAAAAACAAAAAAACAAGATACACAAAAAGCTATTCAAGCATTTGAAGAGATATCATACGTGAGGTGCATGCATACAAGAAAGGAATACAAGGTTTGACTTAAAAACCTCATAATAATTAAGTTGAAAAACAAATTAACCACAAAAATATTCATTATTAATTTTCTTAACTTAGAATGCCCAATAGAATTATAATTTCTTATATTTATCATTGACTAAGTACATTGAATAGTGAGTTTGCAATTATGGCTATACCTAAAAGTTGTGAGCAAAAATCAAATATCAATCAAAATTATTTGTTCATCTAGTATTTATCATTTAAATTAAATCTATATGGAATGGACAACGATTATCACAATTAATTGACTAAGAGAAAGTAAAAATTTCTCTTATTGATTATGTTCATTTAAAAGGTAGAAGAGAAACCTAACAATTTTTGCAAAAATAAAACTTATTATAAAACTAAAATAAGTAGGTAATACTAAGGAAAAGTAATAAGATTTTATATTAGAAAGGTGTTGATAAATCTATAATAAATGTAAATTAATTTATAACTTATATTAGGTTATTATATAAAGGAATTTAACTTCTCATGCTTATATTTTGCTACATAATTGCATATTTTTAGTATTTTATATTTTGAAAGTTAATTGTATAATTTATTTATTTTCACACATAATATTTGCATAAATTTTTTGAAATAAACCCAACATTGAGCACCAACATACTATTGTTAAGTGTTGAATTTATTAAAGACACCAATAGTAGGCATTTCCTCATACTATTTGAGAGTATTTAGTGTCAAACACAGGGATTTTCAAATATGCACTAGGAAGCAATGCCAAATAAATTTTGTTAATCGAGGGTTTATTTTGAATTTTTTAACCAAAAGAAAAAAGGTTTGGAAGGATTGGCATAGGAGACACATTAAGGAATAAAACATCAAGGCATTCTTGGAGTTTTGGGGACCTTAGGAAGGGATTTAGCATCACAAACGCATTATATCCCTTATATTTTCTTGTTTTTGTTTAACAAGTGTTAGTAAAGCCATTTTGACTAGGGTTGAGAACTTGAATTGGATTCTTATGTAATTTTAATTCATGTATCTAATACAATTTCATTTCATGAAACTTGTGTATCTATTGATTAATAAAATTATTTTTAAGAGATATATAATTTATATTAATTTTATTAGTGTTTTAAATTTTATTACAAATCCAATTAAATTTAACTAACATGCCACCTTGGTTTCATGAGTTTTATGCATTTCCATTTTTAGTTATCATATTTTTCCTATAAAATTGAAAAACAACATTAAAGGTTCAAATAGAATTTTCCTTCTCATGTGCTCCACACATATAACTTATCTTCATTTTTAAGGTACACACGCTATATGTGTGTGTGTGTTTTATGCGGAATGAAATAGTTTTGGTTAAACAACTAAAGATAGAAGACAATGCAATTACTTTGTATGTTTTTGTGAGTTTCAGAGGATTGCTCGGGTATAGGATTGTGGGCACACTACTCTTTTGTCATAATTCTCAAACTCTTTGCAACTATTACCCATTTGTTGCATACCATAAATAGTAACCTCCCTAGAAACTTGGACTCCTAATTGCATGAACCTCTATCTAAAAACAAGTTATCCAAGAGATTCAGCCGTTCTCTATCTCTCAATTGGCCTCTTAAAACAACCCTTCATCACCATATATCACTAACAATTGTCTTTTTGCAAAACCATGGTTTGTTTGCCATGGCTTCCCCATCACCTCCCCTTCATTCAAGAGTAATTTTATTCGTATATTTTGTGCTACCCGCTTTTGCAGAGCTTCAGAGGTTTCAACATCAACCAAAACATGATGGCTCCCTCAACTTTCTAGTCATTGGAGATTGGGGTAGAAAAGGGCAACATAATCAATCCCTTGTTGCCACACAGGTATATCTTCTTTGTCACTATGAATTTTAAGATAATTTGATTCTAAGGCTATTGTCCAAATTCCTGCTTACCCTATCACCTAACTTATGCAAAGACTTATCTTTCATTATTATTATGATTAATATTATTATTAGGACAATACTTATATACATATCTCATCTTTTTTTTGGCACTATTGTCTAATTAAAATTAGAATTTTACCTTAATAACTTGTACAATAAAAATTGACATTTAAAGTGAACATTGAATATCAAGATGTAGTTCCAATTTGGATTGAAGAATGATGCGAGACTTAAAAAGTTGCACTTACGTTTTGTAATTATTATTAGTATCACTATTTTATTATTATTGTTACACTTAGAAAAAAAACGACACTAATATTTTGCCAAAAAAGAACTCATCTGTGAAGTTTCATGAGAAAATCATATATTGTCTAACCAAATGAGTTCACTGTATATGAAGTGGAAAAGGAGACATAATGACTCCATTCACCAAAGTTAGGCTAGGCTCCCCAAAAGTAAAGCTCTTAATAACCAACTAAGATAAACATAGATTTCACAATTGGCTATGTTCATATGTCATTGTAGCTTCTTCATTTTAAACAATATTGTTGGCTTAAACATTAACATTGGATGTGACAGATGGGAAAGATGGGAGACAAACTTGATTTAGATTTTGTTATATCAACTGGAGACAATTTCTACAATAATGGGATAAAAGGTGTAAATGATCCATTATTTCAGCAGTCATTTTCCAACATATACACTGCTAAGAGTCTCAATAGGCAATGGTACTCTGGTAAGTCAAACCATTCCAAATTTACCAAAACAAATCTCCTCAAGATATCAAATAAAAAAAGGAAAAAATTGAAAACTAATAACCATGCATCATGTTGTCTCTTGTAAATCCTTTACCGTTTTGCATTATTATTTTGGTATATATGTAAATGTTTAATTTTAAAACCATATCTTGTGCAGTTTTGGGAAACCATGACTACAAAGGTAATGTACTGGCACAATTAAGTCCTATCTTGAGGAAAATTGATAAGAGATGGTTTTGCCAGAGATCGTTCATTCTTAATGCAGGTGTAGTAATATTAGCACTTTTAATTTTCAACCTCTTAAACACCATTTGTTAGAATAATTCTAAATTATTTGACAATCTCTTCCTACTAATCATCCTCTTATTATGCGTTTGTTTTTTCATTTAATACTTTCTTTAGCAAAGTATTAGGAAGATTTGTATAATGACGTGGCATTTTTTCATTTGTGAACATGCAAATCATATATATAAACATGGTTTTCTTTTGTTACCAACTTTCTTTCCCTAGGAGTTGCTGATTTTATTTTCATAGACACAACCCCATTTATGAGAAAATATTTCAACAATTCGAATAATCATTATGATTGGCGAGGTGTGCTTCCAAGGCAAAAATACCTCACAAACCTTTTGAAGGTATCAAATAATTAATGATCAATTCTGAAAAATTAAATAAATAATGACTCCTGTTTAAGATTTTGCAAAACTTTTGTGACAAGGATCTTGAAGAAGCATTGATGAAATCAACTGCAAGATGGAAAATCGTTGTGGGCCACCATGCAATAAGAAGTATTGGTCATCATGGTGATAGTCCAGAGCTTGTAAAGCACCTTGTCCCAGTACTTAAGGTATATGACTTTTCATTTTATTTAAAGGAAACATCCAAGAAGAATAAAATAGAAAATGTATTGAAATTATAATTTTTTAAGCTATTAATCATGTCCTTAATGGAAATGAATTTAACTCTTTGAGCAAACATTCCATATATTTTACAACTTTTTTCTTTCCTTGAAAAAACGAGGGGATCCAAAAATTTTAAGTTGTTAAGGCAATATTCATATACAAATTTGTTGATAACGTATTCATATTATAGATATTTTTTACTACACTAAAGTTATTAGAGTAATTTATAATCATTCATATGCACTATATTAAGAAAATTTAAAGAAATTGTGGAAACAACTCAATGCAAATCTATTCCAGCTTGAAATAATATATTCATCAATGGTAATAGACTCAAGTAATAGGAAATCGTTTCCCTTTGTTATAAAAAGTAAAAAGTTTTTCTCAAATTAAGATCTTAAATTCAAAGTTTTTAAATGAAAAAAATATTGGAAGAACGTTTCTTCCTTAAATAGATGTACCCAACTCAAGTTAAATTAGTTAAGATATAATGTAATATTCAAGTATGGAAGGTGTAAGAGTAAGATAATTCTATCTGACAAGTTATATAATTTTAATATTTCCATTAGTAATTTTCCCATGCTCCATTATCTAAGTATAAAAGAATTATAGATAAGTGTTGTTTGGGATTTGTCACTATATGATCATAATTATGTTACACTTGTCTCATGAATAAACATCACAATTGATTTATTTATAATTATTTTGTTTTTTAATAGAATATATTTTATGATATTTTTGTGAATATCCAGGCCAACAATGTTGACATGTACATGAATGGGCATGACCATTGCCTCCAACATATAAGCAGCATAGACAAGTAAGGAAAAAAAAAATAAAAGCCCTTACTTACATTTATACGTGCTTTCATTAAGAAATTTCTTTCTAATACCAATATCAAAATTAATGCAGCCCACTTTTGTATTTAACGAGTGGAGCGGGCTCAAAGGCATGGAGAGGTGATGTTAAAGAATGCCACTCAGATGTGAAATTCTTTTATGATGGTCAAGGTTTCATGTCTGTTCAAATGACTAAAACTAAGGCAAATTTTGCCTTCTACGATGTCTTTGGTGAGAACATACACCATTGGAAAGTGAGAAAATCGGTCATACATTCTTCTGTATGAAGTATTTAGTTCATGTTTAAGAAAATATTTACAAATTTTTGTCTAGCCCTATTGTACATAACATTTATCTATACCTTTTTTACTACTGATTAATGTAGTATAATCATTTTGTTACATTCTATTGGTAATTATTAGAAGGGGATTAATACTAAAACGAAATAAATAAAAAAAATTTCCTAATACAACATATAAAAACATAATGATAAATGTAAGCTTATTACATTATGTGAGGTAGTTTTTTTTGTTTTTTTGCTTTATTATATTGTAACTATTGAGTTTGAAACAATTGCTCCATTGTACACTCTTATTTTTTAACTTTCATGGATAATTTATTTTGGTTGAATTTTGATTGTGCAAAATATTCATTTAAACTGCACTAAACCTAAATCCAAATTAAACCATACTTTATAAAAACAAAAAACAAAAAACAAAGCAATACAAAGTTGTCTTAGACCAAACCAGAGAATATATTGTATAGTTAACAAAATGTTATGATAAATCGCACAACATATTTTTAGTGTCATAGTTCCACGTAATGGTTCATTCTCATTAGGTTGACAAGATATAAAATTGAAATCATTTTTAATTTAAGCAAGACTTGATTATAAACTAGAGCTGCATGTTGTAACGTAGTCCTGCAATAAAAGTATTTATCTAAATGAATTAATTTAATTATCTTAATATAATAAAACTTGATGATTTGTTAAGAATTAGACACAACCTTAATAATAAAGATAAATTAATATAAAAAAAATTATATTCTTTTTTTTCTTATTTATATTATTACCAGAAAAAATTGTTAATTTATCTTAAATTCTTTTATTTTTTTATATCTTTCATTTGCTTATTATTTGAAATTTCATTAATTTAAAAAAAAAAACAGACGATTTTGAATTGTGTTTTATTTAAAGATTTTATAAAAAAATTTAAAAATACAATTTAACCTTATTTTTTTGTTTTTATATTTACTTTATAATTTTTTATTTTTTATCTACTTATGATTATTTATTTTATAAATTTGTAACTATTATAAAATTATTTTATTTTTATTTTTACTTTTTCAGTATTGTAATTTAGTATTCTATTTTTTATATAATAATGTATTATTATAATATCAATTCACTATGTGAATCGATTCCATATAATCAGGATATTATTATATTATATTTTTATTATAATAATTATTTAATTTACTTTAAAATATGAAAATATTAATTTAAATTATATTGATATTACTTTAGATTGATTTGATAATATGGAATAAACAAATATATTAATTTAACAATTGTTATAGAAAAAGGTTATGTAAGATTTAAATATACTACTGATTAAATGACTAAATATATCATTTTAAAAATAAAATGATCAAATTGACGATTTAAATTAAAAAAAAATTAAAAAAATAATTTAATCTAAAATTATTATTGCTCAATTATTTTATATCTAGTTTAATTGAAATTAAAACATAACTTTAAATATAAAAAAATAATATTTAAACACTATTATTTATCATTATCATTACTTATTTAATACTATTATTTTTAGCAATTGATCAATAAACTTTGTTAACTATTTAATAATTATTATAAATATTATCATTGATATTATTATAATTTTTTTTACTATTATCTTAATTTTTAGAAATTATTATTATTAATTATTATTTATTAATAAAAAATAAAGTTAATAATTAATATAATAAATTAAATGCCTTATTATAAATGTATTTTTTCTTTCTGAACTAAAAAATAATATTTTATCTTTCAAGCCCTTAAAAACTAACCTCAATAACTTATTATTTAATTTAGGGACACAATTTAAGAAAGATCGGAAGAGCGT
>JAMLFT010005572.1:0-17355 GCA_026544285.1 Pachyrhizus erosus
TATTCTTTTGACAAACTTTACTTTTATGATTTCCTTCGTTTATATTAATGCATGTGATGATACTATAATAGTAAATTGTTGTCTCAATATCAGTTAGAAATTGTATCTTTTACTTTTACAAGTTAATATGTTATGATTTATTTATAAATAAAGAATTTTCTTTCAAATGTGAAATTTTTTCAAAAAGATTAAATCACTTTGTTAATTAAAAATTTTTGTGAAATTTTCTGAAATGTATGTAAGGTCATTATTTTAGAAATTGAAGAGAATATCTAATTTGTTTTGTTCGACTTAATGGGATTAACATTCAGTGACTTAGAAATTAAAAATGTCACGTTTTTTTTAGATTAAAGGTATTTGGAATTTTAAATTAATAAAACTATTTTTATTTATTTAAAGAAACTTCATTTATTTTAAGAAATTAGAAGGGTGTTACAGCACCTGCTTATGAAAACAGGAATTTGCACAACTCTTATTTGGCTAAACAAAGTTTTATGAGGGCTTATGTGAACAATTTCTTAAAAGTTGAATTCTTTTGAAAACTATTTCTTCCAATGATGTTTATCTTTAAAGTTCAAATGAACCTTGTAAAACTTTTCCAAAAATAAAAATAAAAATATATGCTGAGGAATTTCTTTTTATTAAAGTGTATAAAACATGTTTGAATGAAACAAAATAAACTCAATAAAAGAAAATTAATTATAAAGAAGGAAATTAATTTGAGACATCACATTTAGTTGGTATCAAAATTTCTTTTTATTTAAAAACATAGTTGAAATTGAGGTGTAACATTTTGTGTCAATATCTTGTTATTTAAATGTTAAAGTTGAAGCCAGTAGAATACAAGTAAAATGATGATAGAAAGAAAAATAATAAAAGAAGAAAGAGAAATTGACAAATCTTAAAAATATGTAATAAAAAATAGGATTAACTAAGGATTTGTTTAGGGTTGATGAAGAATTTTTTATTTTATAATATTAAATGTAATTTTTTAAACAAAATGTGTTTAACAAAATGTGTTAAAATATTTTTTCATTCATTTTCAAAATACTTTTACATTCATTTAAACAAAAAAAAATTATGAATTTGATTTTTAGTTTTAGAAAAACACATTCTTCCTATATTTAACAATAATTTTTCTCATTTTTACCAATAACATCATCACGACCACCACTTATTACATAGCATTGTTGTTGCCACCTAGTGTTGTCAAAATGGGTTGCAATCTATGGGTAAACTCAACCAACCATGAGTTAGGATCGAGTTGAGTTACAAAAATTTACATTTTTTAACCTAACCCACTTTAACCTGGTTCACTCGAGTAAAACCTGTGGTGACCCAAGTTGACCAACGAGTTGCCACATATCTAATTGCATTGCATTTGAACGTTTGTGACCCTAACTAGCTCCACATCCAAAAATAAGAAACCTAAGTATAGACTATGGTGCCTTTTGTCTCTTCGTGCCTCTTTCTTCCCTTAGTAAACCATAGGATGTTAGTTCGTTGTCACCACTACGAGACGTCCTCTAGCAATATGCATTTGTGTTACGACTTCCATGACATCCCTGGACATGCATCTTCTCTTCTCGCAAGCAACATGGCTTGTGTTGGTGTTGTCGTCGTTGCAAGATGTCCTTTGCGAGCGATACGCATTTGCATTGCAACTTGTGAGACGTCCCAAGATATGCATCTTCTCTCCTCGTAAGCAACACAACATGCATTAGTCACTATCACTGCTACGAGGCGTCCTCTACAAGTAAAACACACTTGAATTGCGACTTGCTAGACATCCCTGGACTTGCATCTTCTCTCCTCGCAAGCAACACGATCTGTGTTGGTGCCACAGTTACAAGACGCCCTCTATGAGCAGTATGCATTTGCATCGTTGTCATCATTGTCATTGTTGTGAGATATCCTCTACAAGCCGTTGTGGGCTAACCCACACAACTCACCAACTCATGGTGAGACGAGTTGAGTTGATGTTATTTTGGCTCACCAAAAAGTGAACTAAGTTAGGTTGACCCACTTAATGGTCAACTCATGGTGGGTTGAGTTGGATGGACCCACTTAATGGCCAAGCTGTGGTGGACCAAGTTGGGCAACCCACTTTGACAATACTACTTAAGACCACCATCACCACCATTGTTATTGTCATTATCATTTGCACCACCACTAGTAGCATTATTAATATCATTATCATCGCCATAATTGACACTAACACCACTACCGTCATTGTCGTCATCAATGTTCCTATACCATTGACACTACTACTAGCACTGCTACCACCATCTTTGTCGTTCCCACCAACAGTACCACCAATAACATCACTAACCACCAAAGACACTAGTAACATCACCACAAATATTATCATCACCACTATCAATGTCGGCATTGTCGTTGTTATCATCGTCATCACTATGAATAGACACCTTTAAACTAATTTTAATAAGATTAAAATTTTTAAAATGAGTTTATTTTAAAACTAAAAATTAAAGAAATAAAACTACACTTAATTCTAATAAATGTTTTTTCAAATTTTTGAAACCAAAACTAAAAATTGATTGTTATTTTCAAAATTTTATAAATTTAAAACTAAAAAAACACTCCAAATGAACACTACATTTTTAGTTTTTTTAGAAATAATTTTGACTTTTAGTACGTGAATAAAAGTTTGATTGAACATAATTTTGAAAGTTTTTTCATTACAACTTTTTTTTTCTGTTTGTCAAATATGATTATTAAATAATGACATTACGCTAATTTTATTATTATTCTATTGTATTTTGTGTCAATTAATTTTTTAACGATTTAAAATTGTTAAAAGAAAATGTTTCACGATAGTGTTCGCTTACAATTAAGCTTAGAACTAAAAATCATTTTCTAGTGATTAAAATTCTTAAAAAAATGACACTACATCAAAATTAACTTTTACTTACAATTATTTAATGACAATAAACTAATTATAAATATTCTGTTAAAAAACTATTAAAGACTTATATATTATTGCCGGCAAAAATTAATAATAAAGACAATTATTAAGAATACTACAAGAATACTTGATACTTTTAATTCCAAATAAATTATGTACGGTAAAAATTTTAATTATAATTTTTTTTTTCTTTTAATTCCAGTGAAAACCTCACAAACACACACTCTCACTCTCGTGTTTGTCTTTACTCAAAACCTTCCACGCCACCAATCTTCATCCCTCCGCCGAATCTGTGCCCCGACCTACACCTTTTCCCTTCGTTGCAACTCGCCCTGGCCATACTCTCTCACCGTGCCACCACTAGCATAGAGTTCTCAGTTTGAAAATCACAGGTTTCGTTTTCACGTCAGAGCTCCGCGAAAGCCTAGATTGCTGTGTAGAACGAGTTTCGTTTGAATGAGCAAAGCTCCTACCTCAGTTATTGAATCCCTAAGGTTCCTATTCACACACTTTTTCTTGGTTTCATTTTCTTAAATTAACTATCTAACATTTTTTTGTTAAACAGTATATTCTTCAATTGCAAGATAAGAGATTAAACTTTATCTTTTAAAATTTCATTCATTTGGAGGTTAAACAATATACTCATGACCTGATGATTCTTGTTGGTTTTCTATTTCTCTGTTTCCTCCATAATTAAGTGAAGAGAAAGCAGCAGATGTTCTTTTCTAAAAGGTCAGTTGCTTTTTATTTGAAGATTCTGAAATTTAGCACTATTATTTCATGGTCTTATTTCTATGAAATTGTGAAGAGGAAACATTAATTTCCCAAACTAGAAATGTCAACTTGCAATCATTTCCCAAAAACCTTAAAGGTGGTGCCTCTACTCAAATTCACATACACTCATATTTTTATTGGCATACATGTGAAAACCTCGCTAGGCTTATTCTAATTCCGTTCAGTTAAATTCAAAATATGCTGTATTGATGTTATGTTATGATGACAATTAAAGAATGATGTTGCATCCATCAAATTTTAGAGGATGCTATTTTTTGGTCTTCAAGAGTTGACGAAAGTGTCACAGGTCTTGAAGAGTTGATGAGCGTGTCACACGCAATAACCAATGAAGATTCTAATATCAATGAGGTTTAAAACCTTAGGTTAAGGACATAGAAGAAGAGGGAGCTACGACTAGAGTGTGCCACAACATTGTTTTTGTGACTACTGAAGCTACACTGTATTCCAATATCAGTGGCCCTGCTGATGTTTCTGGCTCTTTTGCAATAGCATTCGCATCTCGTGAACCTCAAGTTTGCTGGTGCAGTTGATCTTGATAAATACACCAAAGTGTTTTTCTTTGGAGGTGCTCAAGAAATTGGCTTTTACCATGAGTATAGGGAACGGGTTGATTGGGTATGAAGTTTGCAATTTGTATTTTTAACTGCTAACTTTAACTACCGATAAAATTATTAGTTAAATATAATCTAATTAACTATTAATTTAGCTACCATATACTTTTTCTAGCTAAACCTAAGAGTATTCATTTATAAACCTAAAGCTAAACTATTTATTCTTGTTGTCGACTTGTCATCACTCGTCATGTGCTCTCTAGTTCAGTCTAGTTTTACCTCTGAATTTACTGTTTTTTAGAATGCCTCAGCAACGTATCTTTCTTTCATTAGTTGGAATTTTTATGTAATAAGTTATGAATTTGTTTTGAAGTTAAGCTATTTAATCTAAAAGTAGTTGTTGTGGTAGTTAGTTTAACACATGGAAGTAGTCAAGTTTTTTGCTTCCGAGAGTTGATTTTTGTGACGTACTTAATTAGGATTCACATAATTACAATTTCATACTGATTATTAAATTGAATAAAGAAAAAACTTATAGATAGAATCAAATCATATTTCCTTAAAGAATAATTTTGTCAATTTAAAAATCGTATTATCCTATTTTCAAATCTTTATGAAAATAACATTAAATGTTGAAAAAAAAAATCATAAACAATCTCAAATAGAATGTTTCAATAAATTTATGAAGTATAACAATAAATATCATACACATTCAATATAACAACTAAGACATTTTGTAAAATTAGATAATGCCTCAATATATATAAATATAAAATATCAAAGGTCATATAGTGCTAGAACATTTCAATTGGAGACAATTATTTACATAAAATCAATCATACATTCAAAAGATAACTAGTAGGCAAAGACAACTGAATAGTTGCAAAATTGAATTCAAGGCTTATCCAATTTCAATACATCAAAATGAGAAAATCTAAGACTTAGAAAAGCTACTGTTAGAGTAACCCTAAGGAGATCACTAAGAAGAATCCTCATGAGGATCTTCCTCAAGATCCTTTTTGAGGTCCTCTTGTTCATTATCAAAATCAAACTTTACTAGTATCTTTGAATCTTCCTCCTCTTTGTCTTTAGTATCCCAAAATGAGATAAACGCAATACTGATAAAAAGTCCATCAAATATGCTAAAAGCATCCTACAAACAAACATGATGTGCACAAGTCTATCAGTTGCACCAACATCAAGTGGAATGAATCCATCTGACAAGGAAGAATTACATAGCAACTCCTCACTCCTAAAGTATAGAGGTGTTGATTGAGAGAATCAGATATACAAATTGAAAATCAGCAACTCAAGTGAAGAATCTCCTACCAGCGTAATATGAATTCTAAGTCTTCCCACGAAATGATCTTTCTTAAAGAGTTCATCGTGGGTCAACTCCCTATTATGTAGTGTTACCCATAGTCAGAATACTAGTTGTTTGGTAGACATTATCATCTAAAAAATGTTGAAAGGCAAATGGGTGAGTTTCCATTCTTACCTAGGCTAACAAACAAATACCAAAAGGCAACACACACAAACATAACCATCTTTCGACGACACTCTCACAGGTTACACTTATACTCCATTTTACTATTTTTAACTATTCACTTATCATAGTACAAATATGTTGTCATTAGAACACCCATGGACTCAATGATCTTTAATTAAGTTGGATGACTTATTAGGAGTACACCCTTACTCGGTACACAGACAAGCTCTCACCAATCATATATATCTGGCATCTATTGGGATTGTCAAGTTAGCTTCATGACACTCAACGCCCCATTCTTTAGATCCATTAATCAATGTTCTAATTCACGGGTATAAGTTTGTCATGTCATCCTTGCAGCTCTAAGGATTGTCTACTCAACAATACCTCATTTCAATTTATTTAATGTGGTGTTCTCTACATATATACTAGTATGATGACATCCATCAAAATTTGTATGCTCATCAATATACACACAAAGATCATATTCTACCCATTCATTATCATGTTTGCTCAAATCATGGATTGACATCAATCACAATATATGGTCCCAACATCGATGAACATGTAATCTCATCGGACGAAGCGCCACATAACCTCAACACGCCCATCTAGCGCCTTTCCTAAATGTTCATAAAATTCTACCTTTGTCTCATCCTACACTCAAACACTTTCATTTCATCGTTCATTGCATGACCCGTCAAAAAAGTTAAACTCCTTTCACCATTCGTTCATCATCATAGATTTAGTTCTAATCACAAAATCATAATACATCAAGCATCTCATCCCACTACGAATAATATTCATAGTTCCATGTTTGTTAATGTTTTATGATAAACCTCACTTACTCTCCATTTTAAATATATCATCAGTTCTAGCTTACCTAACCTACTCTCTATTTTAAATATATCATCAGTTCTAGCTTACCTAACCTACTCTCTATTTTAAATATATCATCAGTTCTAGTTTACCTCACCTACTCTTTATTTTAAATATATAATTAGTTCTAGTTTCTCCTTGTCTATAACAAAGGTCCTAAGTTTTTCACTATGTTCAAATTTAGTTAAGTCCAAGCTCTAATTCCCTATTAGTCAATAACTTTTATTTTTAATTTATTCTCACTTTGTAATAATTATTATTGATTTATTACCACCTATATTGAATCTTTATGATTACTTAAAATCACATCTCAAGTTTACAAATACACTCCTTGACAAATTCATTTGCCCCACATGAGAACCTATAATCCTCGTGTCTCCTAAACAAAACAAACAAAATCACATACAAAGTTTGACTACTCAGCATAGTTGCTCAAAGGTCATACCACTCCTTGTCTCTAGTATACAATAAAATAAAATAATATAAGAATAATAAGAAATAATAATCATAATTTACTTTAACATTCCAAAAATTCATCCAAAGCCTCCCTTTGTAGGCTAGACCCCCAACAAAGATCAATAATTTAGTTCACAACCATCAACAAATTGGTTTATCAAGAAAAGCCAATAAATCGTATACACTAATATATTGTTATCAACAATTGGTTTATCAAGAAAAGCCAATAATATATTAGTTCACAACCATCAACAATTGGTTTATCAAGAAAAGCCAATATATATTAAAAAATATCAAACCATTTCCAAATGTTATGAAACTTTATAGAATGACTTCTTGTTATACATATTTATCTCTAAAAATTTACTATAATTTAATTTCACTATTTAATATGGTTTTCTATTATTCTCTCTTACTTAGCATCTTTTCAATGTTAACTAAACTTCTAAAAATATCAAACTAAGTCCAAGTGTCATGAATTTTTACAGAACTTATCACTAATGTTGCTAGCACTTCTAATAATTTTCTCAACTCCAAATAATATAATTTAATACCATTTTCAAATTTAAAGAGAATAGTTACTAAAAAAACATAAATCTTAATTAAATAAATAATAAATTAACTTCTAAAATTGTCATAAAATTCTCCATCACTCTACATGATAAACCAAACTCAAAATAATTTTCTTCATCCATAATTCTAGTAGTTATTTTTTAGTCAATTTTTGATTATCAAGACGACAAAGTGAGTTTTCAATAATCCTTTCATTTAAAATAGTTCTCCTACATATTTAATTACAAAAGTTATGGATCATGCTCATAACCTAATTATCATTGAAATGAGTCTAGTTATTCAATTTTATCTACCAATAATTTTATAAATATTATTTCACATTCTAAACAAAACTTAAAAAATGTCATAACATCATCACAACACATCACACAATATTTAATAAAAATGAAAACAATGACAATAACAAAAATCCATAAATTATTTTTTACTTGTAATTGCAATTTCATAGAACTCATACAATAATCCAACAATCTATAACATCATAAAGACATTAAAACCTAGAGGAACAACTTAGCTTTGGTAAAAATATGAAAACTCCTCATACCTAAAGATTTCTCTTTCTAAAGCTTCACTAATGGTGTTAATGGAGAGGATTTGACCTCTTTTCCACTATATTAGGAGGTAGTAGAGAGAAATTGAGTGATAGACTTCCAATATGTAAAGAGAAGTTATAGATTTTTTAGTGAGAAAAGAAAGAATTCTAGAGAGAAGGGAAAGGGTTTTAGGTTACTTAAAGAAAGGGGTGAGAGAATGGGTATTTTCTCTCTTTACTAAGTCTTATAGTGCACCAAGACTTCCCTCCTTTATTGTGGTTAACACCCTTACTATGGACTTGGGGTCCATTGTTTTGTTTTAATTAGGTCCGTATGAGATCCAATTAAATTAGGACTAATCTCATTTAGTTTTGGTATCTTTTTTGCAATATGATTTCTATCATTTTGACTTAATAATGAGTAATTTAATTAACTATACTTAAATCATTGTAGAATAATTATTTTTCCAATGCATAATTAATTAATTAGATAATTCTTTTTAATGTTATTTCAATTTTTCTAATGGTTAATTTAATTAATTACTACTGATGAGATCCTATATAATTAATTTAATTAATTAATATAACACAATTAATTCTTTTATAAATACAATAAACATTCATAAATTACATATTAGAAATAAATATAAAATTTTCTATCATAAATTTAATTAAATAATTAATCAATAAATTAAATAAATGACTCAACATGTACATCAAAACATAGATTTTTCAAGGTGTAAAACTTTGTTATATAATTACATAATTATTGCCTTAAGATGACTTGTAATTTATTCTTCACTTTTAATGCTTCATGTGATGCTTGTAGGAAACTTGAAGGTATTTTGAGAAAGCTTCCCTTGTACATGATCAAGTGCTTCTCAATTGCGTAAAAAAAACATTATAATTGTCTTTACATCCATATCTTTCCTATCTTTTTGCTATATGTGTACAACTCTTGAGCAATATGTTTGTTACATGAGAAGAAGCATGAATGCTAATATAGTTGTTCCCTAAATGTATATTATAATTCTTGTACTCACCTTTCTCATAGATCTCACCACCTTTAGACTTTATTGAGATTTTAAGAAAATAAATGATGAGATTGAAGAATAATTCTCTTAAAGTTATTCTTAGAGTAACTTGATCATCACTCACTTTCATGTAAAAATAGTCCTATTATAAGATATTTCATATATATATATAATATAAAGAAACATACCTATTTGTTTCTTCAACATTTAGAGTTGTATAACACATATTTTTGTGGAAGTTGTGGTGGAAGGGAAGTGGAAAGATATTTTATCCTAATTGGTGGGACAATCATTAAGTGCGTTAGAAGTAGATCTAATTGCAAGTTGAATTTTTTTTATTTGATATCTCTAAAAAATGATATTCATTTCTTATTGATTTGGATTTTCTCTTGTGATTTTGGACAAGTCAATTTTGTCTTCCACTCCATTTCACTAAGCTCACTTTGTTGAAATGCATTTTTGATATATATTTTATATAAAGAAATATATGCTTTCGTTTCTTCTGCATTTGGAGTTGTATAACACGTATTTTTGTGGAAGTTATGGTGGAAGGGAAGTGGCAATATCTTTCAATTTGATTGATGAAGTAGATATTGGGTGTGTTGGTAGTAAATTCAATTGCAAGTTGAGTTTTTTTGTCTAATCTTTCTCAAAAATGGTAGTCATTTCTCATTAATTAGAATTTTCTTGTGGTATTAGTCGAGTCAATTTCAAGTCTTCCATTTCCTTTCGCTAAGCTCATTTTGTTGAAATGGATTGTTTGATATGGGGAAGTTTAGACAATGGTTGCTAGAATTTTTGACAATATTTAATCATTATATTTGGTTTAATACCTTTCAAATATTTATTAAACACTTTTTTTAGTTATTAATTATTTGAAAGTAAATCCTATTAAATAATTAAAAAAATAATGTGTAACTATTTTAGTGGCCATTATATAATTGTTTTAACAAACTAAAAATGTAACATTCTGATAAGATAAAAACATAAGAAAAGAAATAGCAAAATAATCGATATATTAGGAACTAAAAGAAAAATAACAAATAACAAAAATAGATATAAGGAAATTTTACTAAAAAGAACTATTCTCTTAATAGTAATTATATTTGTTATTACTAATATTGATATTGAGAATGCGTTAGTATATTAAAATATTTTTAGATAATTAATACATAAGTGTTGAGATTATTTATGTAATAAATAGTTATTAATTAATAAATTAAAGACTAATAATAGTTTGAATTTTAGAAGATTTTTGTTTAAGACGATTAATATGTAAACATAAATATATGCATAAGATTAAATTTTTAAGTATAAAGATGAGTAGTAATAAATAAACAGATAAGTAATATTGGTAGAAAAAATATGTAAAATAAAGAAAGAAGTATAATTCATATTTTTAGATTTTTAGAATAATTAAAATAAAAAAGAAACTAATTAAATAATATTATAATAAATAAAAAGGGAGGATGAAACCCAAAAATAGATACTGGGATTCGAACCCAAGCCCCCTAGGAGAAAGGAAACACATTTTACCAATAAGCTACAGGGCCATTGGAAATAATGAATCGCAAAGCAAGTATATGGATCATAGAATAAAAGAATGCAGGCTTAAAATGAATGAATAAAACAAAATATGCATACCAAGACTCGAACTTGAGTAAGAGAAGGGTGAGTTGCCAATTGACTTAGGGGGATACTCGCATTAGTGAGGAATACTTTTATGTATATAAGTGAGTATGTTTCTAACGAGTAAAGAATAAAAGAACGCAAATAGAAAAAAGGCACAACGACGGACTCGAACCCAAAACCTAGCACAGGGGTCCAGTGTCTTAACCATTAGACTGTGATTCTTTTGGTGTTAAGAACACACCTTTAGTTTTATGCAAACCATATACAACCACATAAATGAATCAGATGCAACCATGTGACCTCGCCTATCCCCGATAACATATCTTCTTCCTCGAGCCTCTTCTTCTCTACACCCCCCATCCCTCCTTAAGCTTCCTCCGCCCACATTAGCCCCTGCACCCTATAACTTGCATAGATACCATCTTCCATCCCTCGCGAATTTAATTAGCCTAAAATTTAGCCAAGGCACCCTATAAATATAGGGCAGCCATGGACGAAGGAAGCCTAGTATCGAGAATTGTAAGGGAATCGATGATCTAATAGTTGGAGGAAGTTGTTGATCTAAAATATACATGTGAGATTTAATATTAGAGAATTGCTTGGGTTGACCACAAAAGGTACCTAAGAAATGTAAGCAAACTCAGTTGAGTCGTTGGGGGTAGATAAGGTGTCAAGTTGTGAACAACTCTAAGGGTAGAGGGTGTCACGAAACTAGCTTGGCATCCTCGCGCATTACCAAGATTCGGTTGAGAACATCTTGATCTAAGTACCAGGCAAGATATGTACTCCTAATCGTCACCCAAAAAGTTGGAGGCAACAAAGGGCCCTATAACGATTAGGACTCCTAGGAAAGCACGTTGTGGTGAGATGAGAGTATGCGATAGTTAATACTTATCAATATGTGTGTATGTTTGAGAATAGATAGTTCACTCCTACAACCCCCACTTTTAGATAATGATGAACAAGTAAATTTCAAGATGGCTAAGGCAGCTCCTAGTAGGACTAAAGGTACAAACACCAATAGATAAAGATGACTTTTATTAGTGAAGAAGGAAAATTATGTTTTAAGGACCACATATGGACATTTTTTACTGTATATATATATCATGTTTTGTTTGTTATTGAAATAACATAGTATTGACTATAAAAATGTGTACTAGTATGATTATGAAAATTTTCTTTAAACTTAAATGCCTAATAGACTTCGTTTACTTAATTTCACTAAAAAGGAATGTATACAATTAGTATTATTATTGTTGTTGGTATGATACATTATTACTTACCTTACCACGAGTCAAAATTTCTAGAATAAAGAAAAATAATCAAGAGCTAATTATAGTAATTTATTTGTAGATTATGAATAAAAATATTTCACTCTTTCAGACTAAAGCATTTAATTGTTGGTAATCTTAGTAAGCCAATTCAAATCATTTCACAAATAGAATAATTAGTTAGGGTGTTACAACAGTGGTATTAGAGTAGTTCGTCCAATCTAGTTTGTGGTGTGGACCTAACCTTAGGTGCGGGATGTGTGAAATTGTTTGAATCTTACTTTACTCGAGCAATAATGTAGGATAGAATGTTTGATGGCACACTAATCATAGTAATGATCACATGAATAAATTGTTTAAATCTAACCCTGTGCATAATAGACAACATGGTTAGGTATAAATTTTTTGTTAGGAATAATTACATCCTTCTAGAAAGAACATATACCCAATAACTTATCCTGACAAACTAGTGGGTTACCTATGGAAATTGCAATTAACAATGGCAGGCAAACCAACCAGTAACACTACACAAAAGATTGCTTAAACGTATGACCTAGGTCTTGGAGAGGATGGTTTAGAACTGAGATGATGAACCAGCTGAATATAGGGCTCTAACTACCTTCAAGAAAAATGACCCTCCGAAATCTAATGGCTTTTTCGATCCATGAGGAGCTCAACACTGGGTGTCAAAGATATAAGAGATCTTTGGTGCAATGAGCTATATGGAAAAGCACAAAGTAAATTTTGTAACTTTCAAATTCACTAGGAAAGCTGAAAATTAGTGGCAAATCACGAAACCTACCTTAACTAGCATTGGAGATATTATTCCTTTAGAGGCGTTCAAATAGAAACTTCTTGAAAAATATTTTTTAGCAGACTTTCGTCAACAAAAAGCTAAAGAATTCTTGGAGTAAAAACAAGGAAACATGATAGTAGGAGAATATGTGGCCAAATTCGACGAACTAATAAATTTTTGGTCATACTTTGAAGCAGAAGACAGGCAAGCGATCTGTTCTCAATTTGAGAATGGGTTACGATCAGAAATCAAATAGATAATAGGCTACATACAAATTACTAGTTTACCCACCCTTGTGAGTAAATGCAGGATCCACGAAGAAGATAACAAAGCAAGACAAGCCCAATGGAGGTCTGGAGGTCCGTTGAGACATTCCCATAAGAGTTTCAACCATCGATAGATACTTACCAGAAACCCTCGTCAATGTAGTGGAGAGCCCAGCTAAAGGAGTCAATCTTTTGGAATCTCCATTTGATAAACACCTTGTCTTGATGCCAACACTCCCCTCAGATGTTATAGATGCAATGAACTGCACTATTTGAGGGACTACCCTCAAAAAATGATTACTTGTCATAACTCTAGCAAAGCAAGACACCTAGCAAAGGGTTATTGGGGCCCCACGAAGGAGAATGCTAGTACAAAAAAGACTGATAGGGGCACTGCGAGCCAATAGTCAGGTAAGCCACGTGTAGTTGGGAAGATATTTTCCATGAGTGGTTCTGAGGTTGTTTTATCCAACGATCTGATTCAAGGTAAATGCATCATAAGTGGTAATTATTGGATGTGTTATGTGATTTGAGCACAACTCATTCTTTTATATCCCATGCTTGTGCTGAATGTTTATCCTTGCCTATAACTTCTTTATCATATGAATTAACTATAAGTACTCCAACTGACAAATCTATAATTACTAATCTAGCTTGTCTAAATTTTCCTGTATTTATAGAAGATTGAAAACTTTTTAATCAACTTGATTTGCCTTCCTTTATCTAACCTAAATTTAGTTTTGGGAATGTACTGATTATTCTCAAACCATATCATTCTTAATTATCACGATAAGGCCCTAATCTTTGAGGCCACTAACCAAAGTTCTAGTGAGCTTTTGAGTTTTAACTCTATTGAGACTAATAGTAATGTGGAAGGAAGTTTTCATATTTATATGGCTCTATTTTTGACAAAATCAAAGGTGAATCTAGATGTTAGTAGTGTTCAAGTGGTGTGTGAATTTCCTAAAGTATTCCTTAATGATGTAATAGAATTACCACCTAAGAGAGAGGCAGAATTTGTTATAGATCTCATTCTGGGATTTAGTCCAATCTCAATAGCACCATATAGAATGTCCCCAAAGAAACTAGTAGAGGTGAAAAGTCAATTAGAAGAGCTAATAGATAAGAAATTCATTAGGCCAAACGTATAATCGTGGGGAGCACATGTGCTATTAGTGATGAAGAAGGACGAAAGTATGCGATTATGTATAAATTATTGTCAACTAAACAAGGTAACCATCAAGAACAAGTAACTTCTTCCCAAGATTGATGATGGACCAACTGAAAGGAGCAAGGGTATTCTCCAAAATCAATATGCGATCAAGATATCATCAAATTTGTGTAAGGAAGGAAGATATTCCTAAGACGATTTTTCGCACACATTATGGACATTATGAATACTTGGTCATGCCTTTTGGATTGACCAACACTTCTAATGTATTCATGGGCTATATGAATAGGATTTTTCATGAAAACTTTTAACCAATTTGTAGTGATATTCATTTATGATATCTTGATTTATTCCAAGAGTCATAAGGAACACCCGAAGCATCTAAGAATAGTATTGCAGATATTAAAGGAACGTCAACTATATACAAAACTTTCAGAGTGTAAATTTTGGTTTGAGGAAGTGAGTTTTTTGGGACATGTAATGTCGAAAGAAGGAATTGCAATAGATCCCACTAAAGTTGAAGCAGTAATGTAATGGAATCCATCTACAACTATTAATGAAATAAGGATTTTTCTAGGTTTTGCAAGATACTATCAGAAGTTCATTGAAAAATTTTCTAAGTTAGCCTTACCTTTAACCAAACTAACTCAAAAGAGTCAAGCATTCATCTGGGATGATGAATGTGAGAACAACTTCCAATAGTTGAAAAAAAATATTGACTACTACACTTATACTAGTATTATTACCTAACTTGAAAAGAAATTTGATGTGTACTATGATGCGTCACGTTAAGGTTTAGGATGTGTACTGATGTAAGAGGGAAAAGTAGTTGCTTATGCTTCAAGACAACTAAGGCCTCATGAAGGAAACTACCTAACACATGATTTGGAGCTAGCTACAATGGTTTTTATCTTAAAAATTTAGAGTCATTACCTGTATGGATCAAGGTTTGAAGTTTCTAGCAATCACAAGAGCCTAGGGCATCTTTTTTACCAAAAGAAGTTAAACATAAGACAAAAAAGGTGGATGGAATTTTTGAAGGATTACAATTTTGAACTATCATATCATTTTGGAAAGGAAAATGTGGTTGCATATGCCTTAAGTAGGAAATCACTACATCTATCAACGATGAAGGCAGAAGAACTGCAACTAATTGAGGATTTTAGAAACCTCAACTTAGTAATGGAAATACATTCTTGAAGTTTATTGTTGGGAACCCTGAAGGTTACTAATGAATTTCTAGAACAAGTTAAGATAGAACTAAAGGAAGACCAATTCCTACAAGAGAAATTAAATTCAAGATATGAAGGCATGGAAGGAAAATTCCAACTGGATGCAAATTGAATAATTCGAGTCAATGGGAGAATCTGCATCCCTACTAATGAAGAAATGAAAAAGATGATATTGGTAAAAGCACATAAGAATCAACTTAATTTCCATCCTAGTACTACCAAGATGTATCAAGACTTGAAGAAAAATTTTTGGTGGCAAGGAATCAAGAGGGATGTAACAAAGTTTGTAGTAGCATGTCTAACGTATCAAAAAGCAAAGGTGGAACATCAGAAGCCATCTAGGCATCTCCAACCTCTGAACATTCTAGAATAGAAATGAGATAACATTTCCATAAACTTTGTAATAGGACTACCAAGAACAACTGATGGATACAATGCCATATTGGTGATTGTGGATTGTTTAACTAAATTTGTCCATTTCTTACTCATTAACATTCGTTATTCCTTGAAGAAACTAACTCAGTTATACCTCAAAGAGATAGTCAAATTACATGGAGTTCCTTCAAACATAGTCTCCAATAGAGATCCACATTTCACTTATAAATTCTAGGGAAACCTACAAAAAGCATTAGGAACCAAACTGAGGCTCAGTTTCGCATATCATCTTCAAACAGACGAACAAACTGAAAGGATGATTCAATCATTGGAGGATTTATTAATAACATGTGTTCTAAAACAAAGGGAAATTGGAATGAATTTCTACCACTAATAGAATTCACCTACAACAATAGTTTTCACGCCAACATAGGGATGGCACCCTACGAGTCCTTGTATGGAAGAAAGTGTAGAACACTTCTGTGTTGGTTTGAAACTAGTGACTCTCTACTCTTAGGGCTTGAGGTGCTACAACAAACTACCGAAATACAACAAACGGAGGAAACCTCTAGTATTTGAAACTATGGAACATGTATTTTTGAAAGTAACTCCCACAACCGGAGTAGGAAGAACCTTGAAATCTTGAAACCTCATGCAAAAGTTTCTTAATCCTTATTAGATTTTAAAGAGAATTGGTCTTGTTGCTTATCAGATAGCCTTACCCGCAAATTTAGCAACCCTACACAATGTATTCCATGTATCCCAACTCCGAAAATACACCCCTGATCCCTCACATGTGATTGAGCCTGATCATATAACCATAACAGATAATCTAACTTATGATGTAACACTTGTAAGAATTGGGAATCAGAGAATAAAACAATTGAGGGACAAAAGCATTCGTCTAATCAAGGTAATATGGAGTTCAAGAGATGAAAGTGATGCAACTTGAGTGTTAGAAAATAAGATGATGGAGTTATATCCTAAACTATTTCAAGGTATGAATTTTGAGGACGAAATTTCCTTTAAAGGTGGTAGAGTTGTAACGTACTGATAAGATAAAAATAGAAATAAAAAAATAATAATTGAAATATTATGAATTAAAAGCAAAATAACAAATAACAAAAATAGATATTAGGAAATTTCAATAAAAAGAACTATTCTCTTAATAGTATTTATATTTGTTAGTACTAATATGATATTGAGAATGACTTAGTATATTAAAATATTTTTAGATAATTAATAAATAAGTGTAGAGATTATTTATGTAATAAAAAGTTATTAACTAATAAATTAAAGACTAATAATAGTTTAAATTTAAATAATTTCAAAAGATTTTTATTTAAGATGATTAGTAGATAAACATAAATGTAT
>JAMLFT010005573.1:0-17354 GCA_026544285.1 Pachyrhizus erosus
ATTATTATTATTAAAATATGTTTTTTATTATAAAATTAAAAATATATATTTTTTATATTTATAAAATTTTTAATCCCCCTAAAATTTAAATATATCATTTTTTTAGCTTAGAGTTAAGTTTGATTAATAACCATACCAACTTGTCTACTTAAGGTATGTCATATATGAAGGCAAGGATATACAATGAGCAAGTTGAGATAAAAGTATTATAAACAAGCAATGACTTTGTCATTTTTAACTAAAAATACAAGTATTATTTTAAGTTTCTTCTAACTTTCCAACTCAAGTACTTTTTATTATCACTTCCAACTATATCACTTAATCACCTAATTAAATATTTCTAGTATTTTTTTTATTAAGTCACTCATGACTTTCACATAAATTTTACAAAATATAACTTACAAGTGATAATATGAAAATTTTAGCATAAGTTACAACTTAACAAAGTTAAGGATATAAACAAATTGTAAAACAATAATCTCAAGAAGAGATACAAAGATTTGAACATATAAAAGCTTTAGATAAAATGAGATGATCTTGATTCAGTTTTTTTAACTCCTTTGTCTTCATGCATTCTGGTACATATAAGCTTAAAGTAGTATATGTTGTTACTTAACATTCTTATTTATTTATTTTTTGTTCTAATGTGTATTAAATGTGTGAATTTTCTTTACGTATTCATACTGTATATGTTCATTTTTTACCAGAGACAGAATATGTTTGTCTTTTATCTTTTTCTCTTTTTCATTTTCTAAGCTTTGACAGACCAACTATTCTTCTAAACTTTCTTACTTCAATCTTTTCTTATTGATAGACTTTAAAGTTTGATGATTTTTTATGATTTGAAAGGTTGTTTATCTTCATCATGCCTATTATTTTTCATTAAATATTTTATTTGAATTCAAAAATTAGAACAACAATAAAAATATAAACAGAAGTACATTGTTATAGTAGATATCCTAGGCATATGATGATATGTAAGACAAAATCATATTTAATAAATGTACCAGTAGAAATCAATTTGTGTGTTGTCTATTCGTCCTAAGATAGGTTAGACGTATAAGATGTTTTGGACGCATTATAAAAATATATGTCTTTGGACGTATCATATTTGTCAAAACTTTGGACGTATATTTCATAAAAAAGACTATTAGAGGTATTCAACATTTTTAGTATTTTAGGCGCTTATCCTTTCTCACTTATACTTATATGTCTAAGTTTAAAAGATTCAACCTTTTTTTCATTTTTTGGATGTAACCTTGTTTACACATCTCAAAAAATATTAGTAAACTTTAAATTGTAATATTTTTGTGATAATCAAAATCATATATTTTTAGGGACATGATGTTCATTCACGTTTTTTGTTCTAACAATAGAGGAAGAAGAGAGAAGTAGGAATTGCAATAGATTGAGTAGGAAATGTTTTTCACCATCTATAAATGAAAATAGAATTGGGAAAGGACTAAGTTTCTTCTCAAGTGCCTCTAACACTAAGGAGCTCAACCATAATAGCCATATTCACAAGGTGGATAGTCGAATTGGCAACCTTTGTTTTTGCAATCATTTTATAAACAATCTTGCCAAATTTTTGTTGGAACTCTTTGATGGCCAATTTCTTATCTTTTTTTTTGGTTGAGATATATTAGTCAAAAGGCTCACACTCTCAATAGGAACCAAGTTGCACAACTTCTTGTAATCAAAGTCATTTACAATACCTACAATTAAAAAGAAAAACCAAAATAATATACAATAATAATCTAAGTCACTTTTAATAATGTACATTAAAAGTTAATACTCTTAAGTCAAAATGGCATTAGAGTTTTCAGGGAAGGAAAAATTAGGATCCCTTTACATGACATAGGGCGAGGAAGTTGAGACAAGGTTAAAATATCCTTATTATTAAAAGGTGAAAGCATATTTGGTCAAGGCATGACTTAAACTTAAAAGGGAAACGTTGTCAATAAAAAGGAAATTTGGGTTTACCATTTGACTTGATAAATAACTTATTGGAGTTTACATGCTTGGGAGAAGATAGAAAATGAAAGAAACAACATTTGAAATTTTTTTCCCCAAAATTAGGTGTATAAACTAGAGAGAGAAAAACATACTAAGCATCATTTAAAGAAACCCAACCAATCTTGGTGCTTTACTTGAGTTGATAAAAAAAATTATTTGGAGTAAGACTAATGTTCATAAAATTACATAAGATTTTGAAGGCATAAAGGAAGGTTTACAGTATTCAACATTTCACACTCAAAGTTAGTAAAGGGTAACAAAAAGTTGAGTTCTTTGAAAAAAGCCTCATAAACATAAGTGAAGTCAGATTGGTGAAGAGATGTCTTCATAAAAGCTTACTCAAAGGTAGAACATGGTTCAACCAAGACAAGGTTAACAACCTAAAAATAGTAATTTCTACCTCATTTTTTAATTTGGTTATGGACGACATGATTTGGAATAAATAGTGATGTACACCAATCTCCTTATACACCCATGTGTAATCGTCTAGAGTCATTGGAGGAAACTTGTCTTTCCTCTTTCTTTTTACTAGCTTAACATTCTCATCATCAAGATTACTTTAACCCTTCTTATGTTTTTGAGTTTGAGAAACTATGACCTCAATTGCAGCATCCTCAACCTCTTTAACCTCAATGTATTTGTTGTTAACATCAAGATCTTTATTCTTCATACCTTCACCGACTTCATTCTCGACTTCAAGATCATCCTTAATGACAATCGTTGCACCCTTATTCCTAAGAGCAGTCCCTTTTCTAGAACTCGTTTGTATACCTTTTAAATCCCATCAACTTATCAAATTCCCTAGAGTTAGAAGAAGTAGGAGGAGAAAAGGATTCATTCCCACACTCTAACCACTCCCTAATTTCATAAACCTCTTTAAGCAACATGGATTTTTTAGGGGACGTGAGATTTTCCTCCATTAGAATAAGATAAAAAGAATAAACAAACATGGTTTAGGAAGAAGGGAAATTAGGAGAAAAAAAAAGGCAAGAAAAAAATATAAATATATCTATTGGATGAAAATTAAAAAAGATAAAAAAAAACAACTGGTGAAAGCGAAAGCAAGGACATTAAATGGTTATCTCAAATGAAGAAGATGAAAAGGAAAAGTAAGGAAAAAGTGAAAGGATGGCTATTACTATTTTTATAAGCAATATGAGGGCTTTTTAAAAGTTTGTTAATGCTTTATACAAGGAATAACCTTGAAGGTCATAACCTTGTCTTGATAAGTCGCGTACAACGAAACATTGTTGCTTAAGAGTTATTATCTTAATCAAGCGAAAGATGTTAAAATTATTATCCATCCAAAATGACACAACGTTAAGGAACATAAATGTTGCAACATGTTGTGCAACCATAATGTGTTGTCTGTAAAGGCACATTAATCGTAATTGGATGCTTGCAGACCCAAAACCTTGCAAGAAGATGGCAAAATGTTCAAAAGGACATCATGATTTTAAAAATAATGCTTAGAAATGCAAATAATGATGGCACAAAATGTTATTCGTCCCACCACCTTAACACAATTAGTATACTTGTGCATTATTGTGTCATCCCAACCACACTACTTGAACTATTTTTCAACCTCTTTCATTCATATTAAACTTAGATTTTAGGGGCTTGTGTACCATATGCTTGAGGAGCATTGGATCATTAACCTACTATGTCCATATAACATGTTGACCAATAATGAGAATAAGCAATTACCAAGTTGGTAATCATCTTAGTCTCATTAATATACTAAATTAAGGGAAACCAAAAAAATTACTATATGAACACAACACATTATCACAAAAATATATATATATATTTACCACATTAGTCAAAGTTTGTTTGCAAGTACTCCCACCTTATCTGGAAAAGAAATAAGACAATAATATCACACAATAGAAGTCAACAAGAACACATTGATTTAGAGTAATTTTACATCAAATTTAAAATTTATGAAATAAAATGAGATAAATTGAACACGAAAACAAACTAATTCTTGTTATTTGTAAATGATTTTTAATTTTTATAAATTTTAAATATTATAACAGCAATTAAAATTTTTACTATAATAATTATGTGTGTAGAAATAATTCAAAAAAAGAAAAAAATATTTTGTGATAACTTTTTTATCGTCATTATATTAAACAATGTTAATTGAATTAAAATATAAAATAAAATTTAAATAGTCAAATTAACTTAAAAAAATAAAAAACTCAATTAAACTATTTAAAATATAAAACTAAATTAAATTAAAAAGATAAGATAAAAGAGAAAAGTTATAATTTAGGTTATTGAATGAAACTCATTTAAATATTAGAGTTAATATTTCGCAAGACGAAATAAGTCAGCCGACCCAAAATTTATAGCCGTTTTTGGCCATGAAACATTCTAGAGTGTTGAACCCAACCGTCTCCATGGAAAGTTCGCGATACCTTGCCGCGAAACTCAAAGACCAAAACGACAGCGTTTTTCCCACGCGATTCATGGAGAGAGTCCAGAGAGATGTAGAAGAATCCAGAGAGAAGTAGAACATTGCCTCTCCTATATAAACCTCCTTCTTTTCTCTACCTTCAACAAGTTCATTCATCTCTCTACAATTCGCTCTCTACAATTCGCTCTCTGCAATTCCTTCTCTGCAGTTATCTTTTGAGTTTCTATGGCGGATGCTGAAACCTTCGCGTTCCAGGCTGAGATCAATCAGCTTCTCAGCCTCATCATCAACACTTTTTACAGCAACAAGGAGATTTTCTTGCGTGAAATCATTAGCAATTCGTCTGATGTAAGCCTCTCTTATCCCTCACTCACTGTTCGTAGTTTCAGTTTTCTGATTAATTGAATGAGTACAATTAATCGGTTTTAGAGCGCATGAAACCAATCTGTCGCGTGTTTTGAATGGACGTCACAATGCTTGTACTGTGTTGTTCAAACGTTGTTGTTTGGTTCAATTTAATTCTCGAACTATGAGTTAATTTGATTGATCAAGTACACAATTAAGGTTTTTCTTAACAAGAATTGAGGTTTCATTCTCATAATATATGTGTGTGACCTTTAGTATAAATGTTTGTTGTGCAAATTTATTAAGGTGAGATTTAAATATTGATTAGAGAAGAACACAAAAACGTATGCGTCTTAGTTTTTTTTTCATCCCTTAATGCTAGTGCAAATTACATTGGTGGCTCAGTGATTTTTGGAAATCGCCCACGGTATCTCTGTTTTTCAAAATTTAATTCTTAATAAATTAGAGTATTGGGTGTAATCTCAAGAGATTTGCCTTTTTAATCCTTGGAGTAACCAACTTTGAAATGCATTAACCGATATTGCACATCGTACCCTGAAATTCATTGCTATATATCTAAGAAAGGAATATTAAGAAATCAGATGAAGTGTTAGTGAAATTTACTCAAAATACTAACCTCTTTTTAAAATGTGCCTTTGAAGGATTAATAGTAGATAGTACATTCAATATTCATTTAAAATAATTCAACGTGTTCTTCATTCTAACAGTGTTTGAAATTGTTTATATTTGGTGTAATGTAGGCTTTGGACAAGATTCGATTTGAGAGTTTAACCGACAAGAGCAAGCTCGATGCACAGCCTGAGCTTTTCATTCGGCTCGTGCCAGACAAGACTAACAATACTCTTTCCATTATAGACAGTGGCATTGGAATGACCAAAGCAGGTAATGCTTTGTTACATTATATGAGCATGTGTTCGAGAGTTATGAATGCCGTTTTGGAAGGATTGTGTGTTATATTATCTGATGGTTTTTGGGTGTTGTGTTGTTTGTAGATTTGGTGAACAACTTGGGTACCATTGCGAGGTCTGGGACCAAGGAGTTCATGGAGGCTTTGCAGGCTGGTACTGATGTTAGCATGATTGGGCAGTTCGGTGTGGGGTTCTACTCTGCTTACCTTGTTGCGGAGAAGGTCATTGTTACCACCAAGCACAATGATGATGAACAATACATTTGGGAGTCTCAGGCTGGTGGGTCTTTCACTGTTACAAGGGACACCGATGGTGAGCAACTCGGAAGGGGTACTAAGATCACCCTCTTCCTCAAGGAAGATCAGGTAGTATAAGCTGAAACCCAATTTGTTGTTCAGTTGAAAAAACTGGATTCCTATTGAAAAAACTGGATTCCTATGTTTTGTTCAAAAAATGAACTTTCAATTTAAGTTGTTAATGTTGATTGTTGAAAATTTTGGTTCTTTTTACTTAACCCATGTTATAATTTAGTTATTTTGCTGATTTTTTTTTAAAAAAAAAAACTGGATTCATTATGGTATTTTGTAGAAAAATTGGATTATTTTATTACATGACCATGTTTTGTCAAAGAATTGTTTTTTACTTGATCCCTTTTGTCAATTTTGTGGAAAAAGCACTTTTTGTTTTAGTTTGTATTGAACTTGTCATTGATTAATGTCTTGGATTGTGAACAGTTGGAGTACTTGGAGGAGAGGAGGCTCAAGGATCTTGTGAAGAAGCACTCTGAGTTCATTAGCTATCCTATTTACCTTTGGACTGAGAAGACAACCGAGAAAGAGATCAGTGATGATGAAGATGATGAGCCCAAGAAGGAGGAAGAAGGTGATGTTGAAGAAGTTGACGAGGAGAAGGAGAAAGATTCCAAGAAAAAGAAGATCAAGGAGGTTTCACATGAGTGGCAACTCATCAACAAGCAGAAGCCAATTTGGCTGCGGAAGCCAGAAGAGATCACCAAGGATGAATACGCTTCTTTTTACAAGAGCCTGACCAACGACTGGGAAGACCATTTGGCTGTGAAGCATTTCTCTGTGGAAGGTCAGCTTGAGTTCAAGGCCATTCTCTTTGTGCCAAAGAGAGCACCTTTTGATTTGTTTGACACCAGGAAGAAGATGAACAACATCAAGCTTTATGTCAGGAGAGTGTTCATTATGGACAACTGTGAGGAGCTAATTCCCGAGTACCTTGGATTTGTGAAAGGTGTTGTTGACTCCGATGACTTGCCCCTCAACATCTCTCGTGAGATGCTGCAACAAAACAAGATCTTGAAGGTGATCAGGAAGAATCTTGTGAAGAAGTGCATTGAGATGTTCAATGAAATTGCTGAGAACAAGGAGGACTACAACAAGTTCTATGATGCTTTTTCGAAGAATTTGAAGTTGGGTATTCATGAGGATAGCCAGAACAGGTCCAAGTTGGCTGATTTGCTCAGATACCACTCAACCAAGAGTGGAGACGAGTTGACAAGCTTGAAGGATTATGTCACACGGATGAAGGAGGGTCAGAAGGACATTTACTACATCACTGGAGAGAGCAAAAAGGCTGTGGAAAACTCTCCCTTCTTGGAGAGACTCAAGAAGAAGGGCTTTGAAGTTCTCTACATGGTGGATACAATTGATGAGTATGCTGTTGGACAACTCAAGGAATACGATGGCAAGAAATTGGTTTCGGCTACAAAGGAAGGTTTGAAGTTGGATGATGAGACTGAGGAAGAGAAAAACAAGAGAGAGGAGAAGAAGAAGTCATTTGAGGAGCTGTGCAAGGTCATCAAGGACATTCTGGGAGACAAAGTGGAGAAGGTTGTTGTCTCTGACAGAATTGTTGATTCCCCTTGCTGTTTGGTGACTGGTGAGTATGGATGGAGTGCAAATATGGAGAGGATTATGAAGGCTCAGGCTCTGAGAGACAACAGCATGAGTGGTTACATGTCTAGCAAGAAGACAATGGAGATAAACCCTGATAATGGTATCATGGAAGAGTTGAGGAAGAGGGCTGAAGCTGACAGGAATGATAAATCCGTGAAGGACCTCGTGTTGCTTCTCTTTGAGACTGCCCTTTTGACTTCAGGTTTCAGCCTTGATGATCCCAACACATTTGGTTCAAGGATTCACAGAATGTTGAAACTGGGTCTTAGCATCAATGAGGATGACAATGGTGGAGAAGATGTTGATATGCCCCCATTGGAAGAGGACGGCGCTGAGGAGAGCAAGATGGAGGAAGTGGACTAAATGCCAAAAATCTTTTGTTTGCTATAACGAGTTGTGCTTCGTGATAAATGATGGTGATGCAGAAGGTTCATCTAGTTTTTTTATCCTTTTTTTGGTTTATTGAGTTACAGGGTTTGTAGTTTTGTCATGTGAAACTTGAAAATATGTCTTTGTTTGTTGCATGTTCTGAATATACATCAATTAAAAAAAGCAAGTATTTTCTACCTGACTTTGCCTCTTCTAACAAATCTGCTACTATAAATTTAGTTCCTATGGCATGGAATTATGCAATGATACTATGTTAAAGCCAAAATCTATATTCGAGTGAGACAGCACACAAAAAACGAGCAATATGTTATACAATCTGCAATGCACTATAACAACCAAAGAACAGAAAAGAAAAAACAATAATAAAACTAACTACACTTAACAGGAGGCAAAAATTGAAAGTAGTGGTCATCAGGAAATGAATGGGTACGAAAAGAGTGGAAGTTAATGTACTGTCAGAAAATGGATACGCAATAAAGAAGAGAAAGAGTGGACACCCAAAAAAGAAGGGAAAGAAGTGGAATGTTGTGGTCGTCAAAATGGATTGTGAAAAGTGAAGATCGTTGTCAAAAATGTCAAATCTGGAGAAGAGACTATTGGCTCAACTCTAAGTATGAAATACAATTAACTACAATAAACGGCATCCTTGTAATAATTTTATTGCAGCTTCAAAAAACAATTTTAGATATTACTTCAGAAGTTAAGACTAAATGATAAGCTAAGCTCTTGGCATCTGGAAAATATAACCCGAAGTATTCTAGAATCCCGATTAGATTTAAATATTTCCATCTCCATGAGTTATGCTTATTTTTAAATCCAAATGGTGATTATCGAATTCAATAAAAACTTGCACGTATCTGCTGTGTTACCGCTATGATTGTGTTGGATAGAGGCATTTTGAATTTCAAGTATTTTGAGACACACAGAAATTTTAATTCCTCAACTGAAAACTTTTTAATATTACAATAATAATATCCAGCCCCTTTTTCTGTAACAGTTAGATTACAACAATTCAATAATAGATTATAACTGATCATCCCATTTTATGTTTATTACAAATATGTTCAAAACTCCCTCTTTTTATTACATTTCACCGAAATTTAGTCTTCACCAGCTTAAAAGAGCAAAAGCTTCTTTTTTCTTTTTTTTTTTCCTTTTTTTTTCTTTTTATGAATCACAGGTTGAATAAAACAAACTCTGGACTAACAAAAAGTGCTTCACTACCGTTGTTCTTAACTCGTTACGATTCTTCTGTATCCAGTATCCAAAACATTTAAACTAAATTTAATAAGATGTCCACAGACTAGGAATATAATATTCTTGCTTCCAAATATTTGATGTTTGGTTGAATTTAATACACGATTATTAGGTGCTATAAAGACCTACAGAAAGCTAGAATATAATACTCTTGCTTCCAAATATTTGATTGGCGAATTTAATACACAATTATTAGGTTCTGTACAGACCTACACAGAACTAGGAAATACTAACTATACAATCTCAAATTATTGTTTTCCTTTCAATAGGTTGATTCATATATACACGACATCATAATGAATGATGAAAATTAATGCATTGCATAGCTAAGAAGGTGACAAGCAACAGCAATAGAAACCTAGAGCATGATAAAAAATTAGCTGTGATTCGATCGTCTTCAGTTTGTTGCCTTTCCATGACCATCACTAGTATCTTTATCACATCATGGAAAATAATAGCACCCTGACTGGATCCAATTGGCGGAAAATGAAGCCATTTTCTGCCTCCATCCCATCAGCACTCTTTAACTGATCATCGTGTATGAGTCTATCTGCATTGATAGTTATTTTTCTCAGGTTCAACGTCATATGATGAAAGCAGCTTTCTCTGCATGAATCATGATGCATTCACATTAGTAAAGAGGATGACCATCATATATCAAGTTTTTATCGTTCCTTCTTTCCTCTAAAAAAATTAATTGGGATGCCTTTTGACTCTTTTCAGCCAATTAACTTCACAAGTCATACTAGTCACAAATTTTTTAAACTCCAAGATTAATTAATATACCATCTGAACATACATTTAGTGAGATGTGTCTATTTGTTTTAAACAGTAACGATAGCCAACACAAAATAAGCATTGAAGTCAAATCCTTCAGATGTAACAAAATATAAGATTCAGTTGAAGTATGGAAGGCAAACTATGTGTTGAGTTAAATAATATTCAAAATAGCCTGAGTTTTATGTTTCTTGATGGATCCAAGGAAAAGATGAATAAGAATACTATAATACTAGGATGAGAAATGAAATGCGGTAGACAAGGCACTTGACACGCCTTGCAGTATTTCACAAGTACTATGACAACATATAAAACAACTAATGGTTTTCCTTGCCAAAAAATTACAGTTAAGGGAATAATCAATCACTTAACTAGTTAACATCATCCAAAATGGAGCTCACGGGTAACTGCTATTGATAATTGTTTCTAAATCAAATTTTTGAGAATAATTCTGTCTGTGCTTATCTCTTATGTTTCCTTTGACGAGATAATAAATGAAATTCACTAGTAGGAGAGAAGAAAAAATATATGCATAAGATAAAGGATAAGATGTCATGGTAAGTGGCAAACCATGAAAATCTTTCTCCAAATGGTCCGGGCAGTAAAAAATGAAACAAAAAGAAGATAGCACTTTACCAAAATGGACTCTGATGGTGCTTTTACAGGATAGGCAGTTACTCATCATGACATATTAGATATATATAGCAATCTATATATCTGTGACATGAATACTTACATGATCTTCAAAATCTGGGCTAGTTAAATTGATAGACAGGTTTCTCATTAACAGAAGCACCTAAAAAGAGCCAAGGACATACATTTGTAAGTAATTTTGCACAAGCATAAATTCATTTATACAATTATTGTAGACACAAGTCAATAATAAGTCAGGTTCAAATAAAGCTTTAATGAGAACTTAAGGAGTAGCAATTAATTTCCGGAAGCATATTAATTGATACAATTGTTGTAGACACAAGTCAACAGTAAGTCAGGTTCAAATAAAGCTTTAATGAGAACTTAAGGAGTAGCAATTAATTGCCGGAAGCATATTAATTGCTAAGAAGTAACTATAACACAATCAAATCTAGCTGAACAGAATAAGAAATATTGGATTCAAAGAACATAGACATACAGTCTCAACATCTATACGGTCCATCCTTTTTAGTTTCTGCAGATGCTCAGTTGCATTTGGATCAAATACACTGCCAATGAAGCCATATACCTGAGTAAAATCTGGAAGAACTGCATCAAAAAAAAAAAAAAAATTTAAACTGCTAATTAAAAATCAAAACAATAATAAATATAAAAGAATCAATAATCAATAATACTATAAAAAGGAAACTTACATGACAAGAAAAAAAAAAATCTATAAGGAAATCTGGAAGTCTGTCTGTACGCGTGTCAAAGTGGGAGTTTGTAAAAAGTTACTCAAACAGCTTTCAAGACATGATGAATATGAGATGCAATGAGTGACAAATTACACTCAACTTTTGCATCGGTGAAGCAAATAAATTTTAAAATGACAATATGCTTTATGTGATAATAAATTGAAGGTGCAATTGAGAAAACATCAGCGGTATACAAGATTTTTCAGCATTATTAGAGTACTGTTGAAATGTTGAATTCAAATAAAAGCTGACAGCTTATAATTTTCATGATTTCAGTTATATTTATATCACAGTTCAAGTGAATATTTTGGTGCACAAGACAATCATATCAAAATCCATGTCACAGATTGAAAATTAAGTTACTTCAACCCCACATAGTGTAGTTTTTTTAATATAAAACTGGCATAAAGCACACACTGAAAATTCATTATATGCCACTGTCAGCACAAACTATATTTATAACAACACTCCATAAACTTGCCATGCATGCATGTAACCATCAAAGAAAATCAACTTGAAATATAAAGGAAAACCACTAAAACCTTGCCTCTCAAAGGATGGCTCTTATTCCCTTGACCATTAGATTCACCAACTGGATGCACTTTAGGAGTGCTTTCACCACTACTGCAAGGATTATTCACTTTTGCCACTGCAATAAACATATAATGATGCAAACATGAGAAAGTAGTTAGTATCTTTTAATTTTTTTGGTAACAAGTATCTTCAATAAACTGTCTACTTTTCATGAACCAAATTCTAGGATTAATATAAGCAAAATTTAAGGTAAAGAAAATTGTAGCATTTAATACCAGGGGATAAATTGACAGTTTGCAAGGTGTTGTTTGACCATGATGACACCACAGTGTTCACAATAGGAGTTGTAAGCGTTGTTGGGGAATCATTCTTCAGGATATATCCAGGTTCAAGCAAAGCAATAGACGATTGAAAACCTGATGCTTGTGAGAGTACAGGAGCTGCCAGATACCAATTACAAATTACTAGATATAAATAAACTTAATTTGTGTAAAAAAAATTGGTGGAAGATTATAACCAGTTTTGGAAGCTTTCTGAGGATATGGATGGGCAGCTTTTCTTTTAGGTCTGGGTGGTGGAAGATGCTCACTTGTCCCACTCTTCTGAACTTTTTGAAAGTATTTCTGTGCATGGCTACGTATCTACAAAGCCAGTAGAAATTATCATTAGTCATTAAACTAAATTACAGTGTTAAGTGTTTGGATGAGGAATTGAAAGAGGCATTCAATTTTTAAGTGGATTTAACATTCCACAAATCAAAATGAGTTATTTGGATATCAAATGCTACATTCAAAATGATGGGAATTTTAAAGGGGATTTTTCTTTTAAAGTAAAATGAAGGGATTCCTAATAACACCTAAAGAATTTGGAAATTCCTCTTCTCTGCCATAGTGCCACTGTGATCTCTCACCTTAGACTTTAAGTACGTGCTCTATCTGTGCTGCACCTCCCTCTCCCCCACTCCCTTTTGCACCTCTCATTCTCTCTATCCTTTGTCTACACCTCTCCCTCTTTTCTTATCTCACTCCCCCTTCTGTCTCTTCTACACCTCTTTCTATCCCTATCCATTAACAAATACAAATATATATTTTTTAGTGATAACAAACACATTTACACTTTTATTGTTATTAAAAAGTTATCAATATTTAATTTTTTCTTCTAGTTAAACAATATTTTCACAGTTACAAAGTATGTTGAAATCAGAATACCAAGTACTTAATATTTGATTTTGTAGTTATTGATTATCTATGAAAAATGGTATAATTAATCATTAAAAATTTTTCAATTTTTAAAATTTTTAAACCATTTTTATATATTTTGTTATTTAAAAGTCAGCTAATGCTTATTTTTGCTAATATTTTATATTGAAATATAGATTTTTAAATAAATATTTAAAAATGAAATTTTACATAAGATAGAAATTGAATCATTTTATCCAAACAAAGAATTTGAAATACAAGAAATTTGAATTGCTTTATCCAAGCAAAGAATTTCAAAAATGAAATTGAAGCAATTAAATTTCCATGCATTTCAAATTCCTTAGAATTTTAAAATTATCTATCCAAACACTACATTAAGGCATGACCATTACATTGAACTTAAAAAAATCAACAAGCCCCAACAAATCAAACATTCATATATAATAAGATTTTCAAGCCAACTCGGCTCCAGACACTTGTCTCAACCTAAACAACAACCACCAAGCATTTTCCCAGAGTAGGGCGGGTGGACGGAACAGGTTACATTATAATATTCTGTTATAAATAATGTCTAACATAAAATATTGCTCCATGTTAACACTCACTGTATTTTTGGTCAATCAAAAGGAATAGTATGTCATCAGAAGCAATTGGCATTATTTTCTTGTCAGAGGTAAAATCATTCCCTACTCTGTACCTAACAGTTTAAAATTTTAGTGCAGTTGGTTCTTTATAAAAAAATTTATCATGCTTTGCTGATGTTCTGCTCTCACACGTGGAGGCATGTTAAAGATTACACAAGCCATTCCTGGATCTGTATCTAACAACTAAGTTTTTAGGATAGTTGGTTTGTCACATTTTTTCAGAGAATAACAAAGTATGGTATAAATAATGGTTATAAACATCTAATAAAAATTTAATAATAAAGGGCTAGAAATCAAATGGTTAAAATGGCATCACTAAGTGACTGCAATAACAGAAAGTACCCATAGTATTAATATCTAGGCCTAATTTATGAAACAGACAATTTGTTTGACAAGAGCTCTACAATAAAGCAGTAGAAAGCACAATAGTGTCACAATTAAACAACTTGCATTGTATAGAACGAACATGAAACTCACATTATGCATCGAATTTTAAATTGAAGCACCTTGCCTCAAAAAAACAGTGGGCTAAAATGGGTATTATGTTTAACATTTTTTCTCGTAAAAGACACAACCCTTTATTAATGGACCAGTGAGTCAACAAACCATCCCTACTACAGCAGTGGAGCACAATGTGTCAGTGAGAAAAATATGGTAAATCAAGGAGAATATGGTTGAATAACACAGCATTTTTGGCAGAGGAGAGGAAATAAGACCTATTCTTTTGACATTTCCAGCAAGATACAATTCCATTGGCAAAATTTGAAAACTACCTAACCAATTAACCACATTCTGACATCATGGATTTTCTCTGACCAAATTATTTTTAAGTAACCTTCACATGGAACATGATACCTGGAACTGATTATTATCAGTGAATACCCCTTTTCTTGATATGGCTCTGTTAGCTTCCCTCCCAAAACATTGAGAACAAAAACAAATTTAACAAGAAAATGAGAGAAGGGATATTTTCAAGGTACAGACTAAAATGAAATTTCTAACTCAATTCAAGAGATATTAAAGACATGCACTTCTGACAAAGAAAGTTTTTCATTTATTTAAAATTACCTGTATAACAGTCTTTGAACCAACAAATGCTTCAATCTTTTTCCAGTCACGGTCAAACCTGGAAACAGAAATAAAGAAACAAAACAACGTGAGGATAGTGGAAAATGACACTCCAAGGTCAAGAAAGGGGAGAAACAAACACTGGCTTTAATTTGACACACTAAATTTCTTGTAGGGAAAGGAATTAAGTCTTGGCCTTTCAATGAAGCTCTCCAGCATAATAATGCAATGATTTATAACGTTCTCAAGTTATTATCAAATTTAAAATGAAAAGCATGATAATTTGAAGAGTATTTTGGTTAAAGAAAAATGCCCACATTTTAGTCATAGATGTTTATGGTTTTTCTTTGGAGCCCTCATAGATGTTTCAAGGGAATCTCTATTACTGAAAAACAAAAAGCTTACACAGCTTTGCATATTTTAGTCACTTTGGCTCACTAGTTCTTTCTACTTTTTTTCCGGTCCATTTTGTTCCAGTTGTGATTGCTAATGTCTTTAACTGCACCTATTCTTTCCAATTTATTTGTTATTGTAAGGAAAAAGAAGTTTCTCATTGAGGAAGGATCAGGATGAAAACAGTAAATAGTTAAAACAGCTTAATCCGATTAGTCAGGGTGGTCCATATTTGAGAAACAGGCAAGCTCTGGTCAGAAGGGAAGACGAAAGCCATCTTCAACTGGTTAAACCCACAGCCACAATTGTAATAGAAGCAATCAGAGGATTACAATGTAAGTGGAATAGAATTTACCAGTTGATCCAACATAGTTGAGCACAATTCTAGTTCTATTGTTCTAGTATAAAGCTATTGACCATTGTTCCAATGTCCGTGATCCCCATTCTCTCTCCTTGACAATGGACATTTTCCAACCTTGCTTTAGATCCTCACTCTACCACTTATCCAATTGATATCTCAAATTCAACTCCTTCATCGTGGTTTGTATGCCAGATGGGGCTTGAACCAAAAGTGATAATTTGACACCATAAAGAAGAAATATATATGTCAATGCCAGCTTCTAACAAAAATATTTTAAAAAGAATGGCTCTCAAGATCATTTCTGATATTCTCTATTTCAAAGCATCTTATCACAATCTTCATCCTTTCTAAGTTCTAACAAGAGACCATGCTAAAATTAGCAGAAGGGCACTTATGGGCCAGTTCAGTTAAAAACAAACGTTTTGTTTTCATTTCCTGTTTTAACTAATGACTACCAAAGTGCCACTCGTTTTCACTTTGTTTTCTATGTTTCTCCTATTTTCACTAATAATTACATAAATTCCACTTTACTTTCACTTAATTTTTTTTTTTAGTTTGAAACATTTTCACGTAACCAACATAAAAATACCGTGACATTTTTCCTTGGTAAAAACAAAAACTAAAATCACAAAACATTTTATCACACTAACATGCCCTTTATTCACCATTTTTTAGACCTTGTCAACTCAGTAAAAAAAAAAAATCAAGCTTCACCCTAGCCAATTACCATTTCTACTTCTACAACACATTCATCCGCATAAAAAACAAAGCCCAATTCCTCCCCCACCAAACCCATCCCCAAAACCCTAAATCCCACACCTTCACACACAATTCAGCTCACGCCACTCAGAGAACCATCACCGAGCACTAAAATTCAATCAACCAACATCTCAACCGAACGCTTAACCTCAATCACTAAATTCTCAAAGCAAAAAAAAAAAAAAACAAAAAAAAAGGAGCGAACATTATTACAGTTGAAGGGCTTCGAGGAACTTGTCGTGCTCGGGTTCGGTCCAGTTCTCCCGTGACTTGGTGATGGTGTAGGGCTTGCGGATTTTCTTGGCGGCGTCCTCTGACGAATTGGCAGCGGATGCGGCTGTGGCAGCGGCGGCGGCGGAGACGGAGGCGAAAGGAGGCATCCCCGCGAGAGCCATGCCAGTGGGATCCAAGTAGAATCCTTCCGGCGGGTTCGGGTTGTTGGATACCATTCAAAGATTTTGGAGAGAGAAAGAGAGAGTTAAATGCGGGGTTTGTGGCGAAACGTATGGCAAATTTATATGTAAGAACAAATGTTAGGTGCACGGCTGCCCACTGATGCTCTTTTTTATGAAGACAAATGTATTAATATATATATATTAAAAATATACATTTTAAAACAGCACTTTAAAATAAGAATTTATTCCAAGTTATATTTACTATACTTATAGTTATAATTATAACGTAAAAAAATTAAATTATCAATCAAATTATATAAAGGTATCATTTTAAAATAATTATTTAAAAATTAATAAATTTATTATATATAATAATTTTACATTTAAATAATAATATAAAATAACTAATGAGTATGTTTGATAAAATATTTCAAAAACTTATAAATTTATTTTATTAATCTATAAATTAGTTTGATCAAATAGTATTAAATTAATATTATTTGACACATAAATTTATTTTAATAATTTATAGTTTATTTTTATAAGTTGTTTTAA
>JAMLFT010005574.1:0-17352 GCA_026544285.1 Pachyrhizus erosus
CCTGTTCTAATTTTCTTGATTTTTAAATTCCTAATTCCATGTCTTTTCATATATTTTATTTATTTTATTTACTTGTTAAGTATATATTGGATTGTATTTTTAATATTCCTTAATTTGCTAAATTAATTTCCTATTATCTAGCTAACTACTTTATTTATATTTGAAACAAAAATATTTTTATTATTTTAGAAAAATAGTATGTTACAAATACTCTCCACCGATCTTGGTAATGCTCTACGATGTTGGGGTTGCCAAGTAGACTTTGTGTGACCCTTTTTTCTAGAGTGACCCACAAACTTGGCGCCTTCACACCTCCAAGGACTTCAACAACCTACATACATTCCTCAGGTACTTTCTGTAGTCAACCCATTGCATTCCTCCAATCTTGTATCTCACACGATTTATGGTTATCTTCCGCCTTTTCCTTGATAAAGTCTCAAGGTACAAGATCCCAAAATACATCCACTAATGGGAAATCCCGCTTTATATCACACATTCATTCTTAATAAGATCAGTTGGTCAATTCAATTCATCATCTTGGCTCTTTTTAGCCAAATATCATACTGCGAGAGGCATCCTTTAAGTTGTAGAGACTTATCGAACTTCTTACAGTTCATTTGTCTACTAACCTAAGGTTTTAACCTTTTGTTTTTGTTCTTCAAAAGGAGTCAACAATAAATTTAGGTATATGGATAAGAATAATGCTCATCATAAGAGAAGACAAAATATTTATCAATGTTTAGTAAAAATTCTCAAATTTTCATTAAGTTATATAAGAGTGGTATTTTAGTCATCATACTTAGCTTTTCAATGTTTTTCTTTCAGAATTTCTTCTTATAACATAGAAACTAGATAATAGGTATCCATTGAAGAAGGAATAAGATATTTGGATTTAAGTTTGAAATCAATTTGAATAATTTTGAATGAAAAAGGTACTTTGGTAATTTTTCACATCAAGAGGATATTTTAGTAATTTTCAATATATATATATATATACATTTTGTTTTTAGGTAAAGTTCTTAGTTGATTCATTGAGCTATTGGATCACAAGGTAATAACAATATTATCAAAGTCTTAAATTAAAGATAATAAACATCAAAATTGATAAATTTCTAACTTAGGGGTAATTTGGTCATTTTAAATAAAAATTTATTTTCATATGTTTTTATCATATTTCTAACTTTAGAAATGAAATAAATTTACTTAGTTCAAATGTAGAATACCTAAGTTACTTTTTCCTTGAATTGGAATAACAAAAATAGTACAAATATCAAATTTGTAAACTAGGTGCATTTTAGTAATTTCCTAAATTTTATTATCATTAGATTTTTATCATAGTGATTCTCAATTACTACTGTTAGTGTACCTAAACTATTTCTTTAAGAAATTTCCAAATTTAAAACAAGATAAATAGTAAATTTTCAAATTTTTGACCATGGGGTATTTTAGTAATTTTCACCCATAGGGGTAAAATGGTCATTTAACCAATTACTTCTTCTTCTTCCTCACCCAAACTCTGGTTTTGGGTAAGAAAACTATTTTAAATTTCTCCATTTCTTTCCCTTTTCCCTTCTTTGTGTTTTTCTATTAATTTTAAAGTGTTTTCAATAGAAATTCAACAATCTTGATGATATTCTTTAAAAAATTTGAACTGTTCTTCATCAAGAACAAGAACAGAAATGGAACCTCGTCATCCAATTTAACTCATGCCTCTCTTTTTTAATCCTTATAAATTTTCTACTCAAAATTATTTGAACATCATTACTAATGTATAATCTGCCTAGAATTTGACTAAAAATGGAAAGAACAAACAGGTTCAAGTTCTTCAAACTCTTGTTTTCAAAAATTTAAATTCCAATTTGTTATTGGAGAATTTGTTGATTTTAAAGTGTCAAAATTTCAAAAAACCAAATCGACACAACCTATAATGTGTCTAACAATCAAATTTTAAAAAAAAGTAACTTCTACCTCAATTTAGAAATTTTGATTAGAGAATTGCAGTTTCTAGTGTGTCTTTAGCGAGACTTCTAATTCGTGATTCCCTAATCATTTCTTCTAATTTATTCAACAAAATCAAAGCTTGTGTTATTACAAAGTTGTTGGAATTGAAATAAAGAAGAAAGGATGAGTATCTAGTGAGAATCGAAGAGGAGAAATCGTTGTGAGGATGCTTTGAAAACCCGAATTGGAGCTCGTTTATATAGCGTCTCCACCACCCAAATTTAACTTATAGTAATCTCTGGAGCAGGGCGTAGCCTTGCCGAATATGATAGGTTAGGTTGCTAGGCTAGGAAGCTAGGTAGTAGACAAAGGCACAAGGTTGAAGAAGGTGTTTCCATGGCGGTGAAGAAGAAGAAGAAGAAAAAGGTTAAGTATATTTAATTTGGTTAAGTTGTCAGCGATGGACTTAGCGGTCTCACTTGCGACTATACTCTCCTCCTTTCCTTTAGCAATCTTAGGGGCACAGGTTCAATCCCTGGCTGACCCCTTTTAAGTTTTCGCTTTTATTTTCTTTATTTATTCCAACACTTATACCTTTATATAAAAAGGTTCGTTATTATGCTACCCGCAGTGGGTAGCTCAACTAGTCGAAACACACCTATCTTTTTCTCGCTCTTGGGTTCGACTCTTCCCTCCTTTTTTTCTATTTCCTTTTCTTTTTATTTTTCTATTATTTGTTGATTTTATCATTAAAATTATCATTTTGACTTCTAAAATTTTTCTAAAATTCCTATAAATCATTTTATATTTTTCTTTACCTATTTCCTAGTTTTTGTCAAAATAATTTTTATAAATCTCCTAAATCTATTTATTTTATTTATGAAATTAATTATAAAATAAAAAATTTTATTTTACTAACCAAGTTTATTTTGAAACTTATTTTCCTTAGTTTTATTTCCTACAGCTTATATTTATTCAAATATATATATATATATATATTCTCTTTTTAAATTTATTCTTTAATTAATTTTTAGTTTATTTACTTATTCCCATTTTACTAATTTGATAATTTCTAATTAATTCATTTTATAATTCTTTCCTATTTATAATTTCTTCTTCTTTAGAACTAGTTTTTTTTTTCTTCTAAAATTCTTCATTATTTCATTATTCATGTTATAATTAATAATATTCTAACATTTATTTTCGCCTAAAATTCTATATTACTTTATTGTTAAGAATGTAAATTCTAAATAATATAAAATTAGAATAGGATGTTCAAGTATGGATTGAAATAAACCAAGAAGGACAAGTATTCCAAGAGAATTTAGGAGGAGAAAACCTTCGAATTCATGTTTTGGAACGTTGAACCAACAAAGTTTATATAGTCTCTCCATTGCCCAAATTTATCTTATTTTATTCATAGGAGGTAGGCTTAGGTGTGTTGAGTAAGAAGAGCTCAAATGGTAGGCTGGGCAGCTATTTGAATAGAGGAAAGCTCAAGGTTGAAGATGAAGGTGCCATGGTGGTTTTTAGGAGAACGATGGAAGAGATATATGTTTTGATTTTTACTTAAATGCTAACGATGGGTCTAGCAATCTAACTAGTAATTATTCCTTCCTCTCTTCAGCCCCTCCAAGGGTGGTCTTGGGTTCGAGTCCCGACTTTCCCCTTTTTCCCTTTTAGCTTTTATTTTTCCTATTATTCAACACTTATAGCTTAAGTATTAATAAAAACCTCATTTTACTGCCTAGGGTGGCTAGCTTGATTGGGAAAATGTGTTCCTCTCCCCTTCTACTCTTGGGTTCGAGCCTTCCCAACCTTTTTTCTATTTTCCTTTCTTTTTCTATTCTTTTTTCTTTTTCTTTTATTTTTTGTTTTTATTTTTAAAATTATTATTTTTACTTCTAAATTTTTTTTAAAATTCCTATAAATTATTTTATATTTTCCCCCACCTATTCTTATATTTTTTTTACCAAAAATAATTTTATAAATCTATTTATTTAATTTATTTAAATTATATATTTAATTAAAAAATTTTAATTTTTATGTAAAAAAAATCCATATTACTATTTTATTCTTTTCTTTTAATTCCTGCTCCTTCTCTTACACTTCCTAATTATTAAGAAATTTCTATATCTATTTCTTTTTAAGTTTCTACCTAAAAAGTTAATTTTTTAATATATTTAATTTAGACTAATCTATTTAATCTATTTTATTATAAATCATTAATCTTTACTATAACATTCTATTTTTAATATAGTGAAATTAAAAAATTATATTAGAAGAATTTGTCTCTTCCATTTTAATTTAGCCAAACATGATATAGAATTTTATTTGTTTATGAGAAAAAGAATAGCTATTTAGTAGATGATATTTTAAAAGAGAGAAGGAGGAAGGGAGACAGAAAGAAATTTTACTTAGTCAAATTAAATTAAATTAAAACTTAAAATAAAAATATATAAACCAAATTTCCAAATAGTAAATAGATTTATGATATTTTAAATAGAATAAACATAAAGAAAGGGAAGAATAAAAATTAGAAGTCAAAATATAAATTTTAAGAAAAATAAAAATAAATTTTTAGGAATTAAATATGAATAAATATTTTTTTAGCTAGAATAAAATAAATTTTATCATAATAAAATAAATAAATGAGAAAATAAAATTTAAAACAATGGGGGAAAATATAAATAAGTTTTTAGAATTTTTAGAAAAATTTTAGAAATCAAGACTGGAATTATTAAAATTAAAAGAAAAAGAAAAGAAAAGAAACAGAGAAAAGGGAAAAGAATTAGGAAAAAGGCCAGGGCGGGTTTGAACCCATGACCTATTAGAGAGAGAAGAGAGAACGAGTCTCCAAACCAACTAAGATACCCAACGAAGGTAGCATTAAAATGAATTAAATAAAACAAAAGGTAAAGGTGTTGGGTTCAATAAGAAAATAAAACGCAAAAAAGGAAAAGGGTGTGGGATGAATTTGAAGGCAGGAACGCGAGGTCAAAGGCATGTAGGGATTGTCATTTAACTGTTAGACCCATCACTGTTTATTTCTACAAATTAATTATACTTAACCTTTTCTCTAGAGCATAAACTGCCATTGAAGCACCTTGTCACCTCCTTCAACCTCGAGACCCCTTTTTCCGCATCTTCGCCATTCTGACAAAATACGCGTTGCCCATACCCTACCACCCTCCTAGCTAGCCACCCATGACCTACGATTTTCTTTGACTAGAAGAAAAGAGGTAGAGAACTTCTATAAATACATAATCAATTCAAAAACAAAGGAATTGTCGAACACCTTCATTAATCAAATTCTCCTCAAATTTTCACTCTCTTCGCTTCATTCCAACCCAAATAGCTTTGAAATCAATCATACTTTGATTCTATTGAAGAAATTTGAAGAATCGTGCAAAGGATCACAATTTTGCAGCAACGTAGGAGCTTCATCGAAATCTTGTCGGAAAACTTCATTAAAGGTAAGAGGAGTAATTTTTCCTTCGAATTTTGTTGCTAGAATCATTATAGATGATGTGAATTTGGTTTTTGGAGAGTTTGATACTCTAAAACTCAGTGATTCTCCAAAAATGAATCAGAGTTAGAGGAATTCAAATTTTGAGAATTCAGAAATTTGATATTCTTTGTTTGCTTGTGTTTAGTCAAATTATAGGTAAGATATGCTTGAGTAAGGCTATCCGAATCATTATGTGTGAAAATTCATCAAAATTGATGAAGGAAATCAAGGATTGGAATTGAGAACGAAACTTCAGATAGTAATACAATAGGGAAGAGGTAGAAGACTTGAGAACTTCAAATTGGTTTTGAACCAAAATCAATGCTCTATGAAAGGAAGAAGATGATCAAAAGGTCAAATAACTATTTTGTCCCTGTGGCCAAAAAATTACTAAAATGCCCCTAAGACCATTTTTCCTTTTCTAAAATTCTTGAAAATAATTTTAGAAGGCATCTCTACCCAATATTCAATGCTTTTATCACAAATTTACTAGAGTTTCAAATAAATTTATAAACTTATTTTGCTAAAATTACTAAAATACCCCTAAGTGTAAAAATTTGTGACTTTTAACTGTTTATTAGAAATAAATTAGGGAAAATGTTGTTTAAACCTTTTATATGTAAACCTAGAACAATAATGTTGTTTAAATTGTGAAAAATCTTAGAAATAGAATTTTTATCTCAAAATGACCAAAGTGCCCCTATGTTATAAAACTAAAATTTGTCACTGTTTGGTCATTCTAAATTCAGGGAAAATAGTATAAGCACTCCCTAGTAATATTAGGAACCTTTATAACATTTTAAGATTAGGAATGTAAAGGAAAACCCTTAAAAGAATAAAAGAATAAATTTTATAAAATGACCAAAATACCCCTCTTAAGGGATAATTGTTAAAATACCCTTTTTTTAGGGAAACTTTTCTAACTAATTCAAATGTAGATTCAAAACCTTTCTAGAACTACCGTTTCCAAATAAATACAAGGGTAGAAAGTGATTTTGAAAGAAAAAGTGTAAAATGACCATTTTGCCCCTATATTGTTGATTGTTCATAATATGTATTATTGATTGTTATGATCGTTGAGCAAGATTTTAAATGTATTGAATTGATAATGCAGATATCATTTGATATTTCTACTGCTAATAGGAGATATATATCCATGATAACTGTCCACAAGAGACAGTAAATTTTTGAAATAACACTAGAGTAGAAGATGAACTAACAAATGCTCAGACAATGATGACAACTATAGAACGATTGTAATATAAAGATGAAAGATGGATACTTCCCATAGATATCTAAACATGTCATTAGTACCAAAATAGAATTAACAGTAGAGTTGATAGATGAAATAAGATGGTAGATTAGATTGAAAACCCTAACAAGTGAGAAATAAGATTGGAGGATGCAAAGGTTTACCATAGAAGGTACCTGAGGAATGTAAGTAGGCTCTAGTGAGACCTTGGGGGTATATAAGGTGCCAAGTTGTGAATCGCTCAAAGTAAATAGGGTGTCACATAACTGGCTTGGTGTCCCCGACAAAGCAGAGCATTACCAAGATTCAGTTGAGAGTATCCTAGACTAAGTACTAGGCAGGATGTGTACTCCCGATCATAAACCTAAGATTGAAAATTGGACTATTAATGACATGTCCGTATAAGTCCTCCCGGGGTTAGTAGTTTTGGAGGCAACAAAGGGCCCTAAATCAAGTAGAATCCCTAATTAGGCATGTTATGGTAAGATGAGAGTTACTACAGTTAGAAACCCTCTATATATATGTGTGTTTACCTAAGGATAGATGACTCACTCCTACAACCCCCACATTTTTTTCAAACAAAAATGGTTGTTTCACCTTACCATAATACCTTTAGAAGGGAGATGGACGTATGACATAAATCAGGAAGATGATACGTTCATGGAATTTGTCCGATTTTCCTTTAGGCCTACCAATATCGTAGTTCCATGGCAATTTCATCACATAAACACACCAGTGGTTCTACCCCAGACTCCACCTCCCAGATTCACCAGTGTTCTTGCAACACGGCAACGCCCTAGGGCTTCTCCACCCCTATAATCCTCCATGGGTTTAGCTCAAGCCAACAATCTAGATAGGAAGGAAGATTGTTCAAAGGAAAATCCTTCTGAAAGATGTAATTAGATAAATTAGATGTGGAAAGCTATCATAAATATTTCCTATTTTGGTTACCATATACATTACAAGAATGTAATAGTAATTTTACTTATGACTTTATCTGTCATGTAAATCTAAGTTAAGAATATTCTAAATGAAATTATGTGAAATGTTATGTTTTGTCAAATTATAATTCCCTTGACGAGTTTATTTATTTATTTTTAGTTTACTGCACTAAAGTTTCCTAGATATAATTTTCTTTAAAATAAAAAGTGAATTAAAAAGGGGCGTTACATTTACTATTTATAGTTTCTAAATCTGTATTTTATAATTTTTATTTGAAATTTAATTTTACTTGTGAATTATAGTTTTAAAATAATTATAAATTCTTTTCTAAATAAAATTTTAAGTAACATTTCTTCCTATAATTCTAAATTTCTCAAGAATTAAAATATCTTTAAAATAAATTTTAGTTTCTAAAAATTATTTAAACTTTAAACAGGATGTTACATGTCATAAGGGTATGGCGTAGGCTATGGGCAAGAAGCTTCTCCAATGGCAGCTTGGTAGAGTGGATAGCTTGAGGAAGAGGAAAGAGCTTACGCAACAACGTTAAGGATGATGCATTAAGGTATGCATAGTTTTTAATTGTTTTAATTGCTACCAATGGCCTAGCGGTCTAATGGCAACTCACTCCCTTCTTCATTCCTCCTTCCTCCTACACATGTGCTTGAACCCGCCCCACCCCTTTTCCATTCTTTTGCTTTTTATTTCTCATATTATTTTCCTATTATACCTTTTTTTTTTGTGCCTTATTATCACTTAGGACGCATAGCCTAGGTGGTAGCGCGTTTTGCTACCCACCTAGGTGTAACATCCTAAATTTCTATTAATAAAAATTATACAAACTACTAAAGAGTAACTTTTATTCATTAATTTATAATAATGTACATAAAGTTATACTACTTATACAAAACAGAGGACAATTTAAGATTCGCCCCCATGTTCTTGTTTGGGTCTTCTTCTTCAAAGGATTCTACCATAGGAGGTAGTTTGGTAGTCCTAACATTGGTATGGGCAGAGGAAGGAGTTTGAGTGGGGTTACTTGGTCGCCTGCTTTTGGGATGTGAGGAGAGTCGGGGAGGTGATTTAGAGAATCGAGGAGGTACTACTTAAGTTAACATTATTGGGAGGTTTATTTGGCCAGGTGTTGTAGTGGTAAATGGTTCTATAGGGAAGAAAGTAAAACGTACATAACCTGTATAAGCATCTAACAAGTACAAGGGGTCTCTAGTCCAGCGACCATAGAGAGAGGTTATGGATAGATGGAATAGACAACGATATCCATCACAAGTCTTTCTTCAATTATATATTTTTAAAATAGGATTTAGAAATATATTTTCTATGAGAAAATACCATCTATTTAGTAGATAATATCTAAAGAGAAAGGAAGAGAAATTTTAGCTAGTTAAAAATTAAATAAAATCAATTTAAAGCAATAATATATTAATCAATTTTTAAATAGAAAATAGATTCTTGAAATGTTTACATAAAATAAAAATAAAAGAAGAAAAGAATAAGAATTAGAAAGTTAGAATAAATTGTTAGGGATTAAAAATAAATTTTAAGGAATTAGATATGAATAAATAAATAAATTTATCAAATAAAATAAATATTTGGAGAAAAAGGAATGTAAAACCAGTAAGAGAAAAATATAAATTAGTTTATAAGATTTTGGAATAATTTAGAAATCAAAAATATAATTATTAAAACTTAAAAATAGAAATTAAAGAAAAAAAAGAGGAAAAAGAAAAGAAATAGAAAAAGGCAGGGCTGGGATTCGAACCCAAGCCTTGTGGTTAAAGAGAAGAAGAGCATCATGCGTGCCAACTAAGCTACCCGTTTTGGTTGACAAAATAGTGGCCCAATTGAGACATAAGGCATAGGTGTTGGATAAAGGAAGAGGGGTGTGGGATGGATTCAAAGGCAGGAACACAGTGTTGAAGGTAAATTAAATGCAAGGTTTGTCGTTTGACCACTCGGCCCATTGTTGTTTATTTTTACGAATTAATTCTACTTAACCCTTCCTCAAAAGCGTAAACCACCATTGAAGCACCTCATCACCTTCTTCAACCTCGAGACAATTTTATGCAACATCATCGTTCTGCCAAATACACTCTACCCATACCCTGCCATCCCCTAGCTAGACCACACATGACCTACGGATTGCTTCGACATGAAGATAAGGGGTAAAGAACATCTATAAATACAAAATCGAATCGCAAATAAAGAAAACTTGTCGAATACCTTCATCAATCAAATCCCCACGAATTTGATCCCAAAACCTTAAATTCTCTTCTCGAACAGCTTCATTGTGATCCAAGCTTCCATCCAGTTCCTTTAATTTGAAGAAAGGAGGGAAGAATTGCAATTTTGCATCGTCGCCGAAGCTTCATTGGAGTCTCGCCTAAAAACTTCGAAAAAGGTGGAAGGAGTCGTTCTTTCTTCAAATTTAATTAGTAGAATCCTTCTGAATTATGTGGATATGAATTCTTGTAACTTTAACGCCTTGGGATGATCAAATTCTTCAAATACGAGTTGAATTCGAAAATCTCATAACTCCAAACAGAGACAAATCATTTTTATGTATATAGTAGGGTTTAAATGAAATTAGGAGTTTAAAACACTGTGTAAATGATATTTGAATGATTTTGGATAGAAAAATACCCATAATTGTGTAAGGAAGTAGAAAATCAAACCAAGATAGAGGTCATGATTCTGTTCATTCGTGCGTGTTGAAATTTTGCAAAATTTCAGGAAAAAACATGGTTTAGATAAGAAAATTAACCTCCACGGGATTTAAGTTTGAACAAAACAAACCTAGAAAAAAAAAAAGGAAGAAGAATGGGGGAATTCAAAACAAATTTCGTGCCAAAACCAAGAACGGAGGGAGGAAGAAGATGAATAAAAGGTTAAATAACCATTTTGCCCCTAGGGTAGGAAAATTACCAAAATACCCCTAGGTCAGAAATTTTGAAATCTTTTGTTATTTTCATTACTTAACCTTGGAAATGGACATAGGAGGTATCTCTATTAAAGCTCTATGGCAGACTGCTAAATACTAAGTGACATAATTTTCAATTTTTATAAAATTATCAAAATACCTTTATATTATAAAACCAAAATTTATCATTGTTTGATCGTTTTAAGTTCAAGAAAAATAGTCTAGGCATTCCCTAGTGATATTAGGTATCTCTATGACATTCTTAATGATAAAAAAAGTGAAGGGAAATCCTTAAAAGAATAAATTTTATGAAATGACCAAAATACCCCTCTTAAGAAAAAATTACTAAAATACCCTTTCACAGGGAAATTTTCCAAACTAATTCAAACAAAAATTCAAAACCTTTTTAAATCTACTTCTTCCATATAAATATATAGGTATAAAGGAATTTTAAAAGAAAAAGTGTAAAATGATCATTTTTCCCTTGTCTTATTGTTTGATTATATTGTGTATTATTGATTGTTGTGATCATTGATTATGATTTTAAATATTTTGAATTGATAGTAGAGATATGATTTTCTACCTCTAATTCTAATAGAGGTTACATATTCATGATAATTGTGCATATGAGGCAGTAAATTTTCAAAGTAACCCTAAGGTAGAAGATGAATTAAGAAATGCTCAAACAGTGATGACAATTATAGAATGATTGTAACATAAAGATGAAAGGTGGATGTTATCCATAGATATCAGAACATATCATCAATACCCAGATAGAGTTGACAATAAAGTTGACAGATGAAATAAGGAAGATAGATTGAATTAAAAACCCTAACGAGTGAGAAATAAGAATGAAGAATGCAAAGGTTGATCACAAAAGGTAGCTGAGGAATGTATGTAGGCTTATGTTAGACCTTGGGGGTAGATAAGGTGTCAAGTTGTGAATTATTTAAAGTAAAGAAGGTGTCACGGAATCGACTTGGCGTTCCCAACAAAGTGGAGCATTACCAAGATTTGGTTTAAAGTATCCTGGACAGAGTACTAAGCAGGATATGTACTCTTGATCGTCAACCTAAGATTGCAAACTTGGAGTACTATTGATACACTCATGTAAGTCCTCCTAGAGTTAGTAGTATTTGGAGGAAACAAAGGGTCCTAAATCGAGTAAAATCCCTATTTAGGCACGTTACAATGAGATGAGAGTCTACAATAGTTAAAAACCCTCTATATATGTGTGTGTTTGCCTAAGGATAGATGACTCACTCCTACAACCCTATATTTTTCCAAATATAGATGGAAGGAGAATTTTGACCTCTATTTCACCTATCCATAATACCTCTAGAAGGGAGATGGACTCATGATAGAATTTAGGGAGATGATACCTTCATGGGCTATGTTAAGTTTTCCTTTAGGGCTACCAATATTATAGTCCCTTGGTAGTTTCATCACAAAGATCTACCTGTAATTCTATCTCAGACTTTGATTCCTAAATTCATTGGTGTTTCTAAAACACGACAATATACTTGAGCTTCTCCACACCTACAGTCCTTAATGGGTTCAGTTTGAACAGACAATTAGGATAGGAGGGAAGCTTCTTTAGAGAAAGAGGATCATTTTGAAGGATCTGACTAAATGATTTGGACATGGAAAACTATCTTAGGTTTTATCTTGTATTATCTATTAAGACATTATGGGAATGTAATAATAATTTTACTTATTTCTATCCTGTATATTAAGTTGAGTATGTTTTGTATGAAGTCAAGATTGAACGAATATATGTGAAATGTTATGTTTCATCAAATTGTAATTCCCCTAGCGAGTTTAGATTTAAAATTTTCCTACAATAAAAAAATACCTGGACATAATTTCCTAAAAATAAAACGAATAGATTTTGTTTACTTAAATTTCACTAAATGGTAATGCATGTAATTAGTATTATTGTTATTTGCATGTTGCATTATTACTTTCCTTACTACGACACAAGATTTTCAATATTAAAGAAGAAAAATTAAAAAGTCATTTTTAAAATAACTACAGTTATTCATTTGTAGATGAAGGTGAAAATTAATTACAATCTTTCATGCTAAGAAAAATTAGACATTTAATTATTGGTAATCTTATTAATTTAATCAAATCATTTCTAAAAATTAATAAATAAGTAAGGTGTTGTAGAGAACATCATTCATACATAGATAAAGGAGTCTCTACTAGATTTCTCTTGATGTTCTTTGTAATATTATGGCATTTGTGTCACAAATTAAGCCTAAGACTATTCATGAAACAATTAATGATGAATTTTAGGTCATGGCTATGCATGACGAGCTTAATCAATTTAAAAGAAATAATGTATAGGAACTTGTACCTAAAACTAATAACATGAATACAATTGGAACTAAGTAGGTTTTTTTGGAATAAGCTAGATGAATTTGGTGTAATTACTAGAAATAAAGCTTGCTTAGTAGGTAATGTTTATAATCAAGAAGAAGGAATTGATTTTGAAGAAACATATGCATCAATTGCTAGATTAGAGGTTGTAAGACTCTTGTTTGCCCATGTATGCTTAATGAATTTTAAATTGTATCAAATAGATGTGAAAAGTGCATTCTTAAATGAATACATTGAGGAAGAGATTTATGTATCTCAACCTCCTAGTTTTGTGGATCACAAGCATCTACCATGTCTATAAGCTTAAGAAGACTTTATATGGGTTGAAGCAACCCCCTAAGCAATCGTATGAAAGACTTAGTACTTTTTTCACCAATCAAAAATTTGAAAGTGGAAAAACTAATAAGACACTTTTTATAAAGAGAACCCCTCATAATGTCTTGTTAATCCGAGTTTATCTTAATGATATAATTTTTTATATTACTAATAACACCTTTGTGAGGATTTTCTAAAAATCATGTAGGGTGAATTTAAGATGTCTATGATAAGATAATTAACCTCTTTCCAAGGCCTTCAAGTTAAGCAATCAAAGAATAATACATTCTTTTATCAAGAAAAGTATTTTCAAGAGCCTCTCAAAAGATTTGATATGGAAAACTATAAAGAATTAACTACATCAATGGCCACAAACTGTTTCCTAGATGTTGATGAAAGAGGTAAACCTATTAACTCAACAAAATATAGAGGCATAACTGGTTCTTTGTGTTAGTTGACTACAAGTAGATCAAACATTAGGTTTCATATGTGTATGTGTGCAAGGTTTCAATTTAACATAAAAAAATCACACTATATTGTTGTCAAAAGAATAATGAAATACCTTAGAGGAACTTTATGTTGGCTTATGGTACCCCAAAGGTGTTACCCCTACTCTTATAGGCTATTTATATTTTGATTTTGTTGGATGCAAAGTGGATAAAAGTACAAGTGGTTGCCACCTATTTAGGAATGGTTTAGTATCATGGCATAAAACTTGTGTTGTTTTGTCAATAATTAAGGCTAAGTATATAAAAACCAAAAGTTGTTCTGCTACGACATATGGCTCAAACAACAACTCTAACTATGGTTTGTACATAGATCATATACCTATGGAATGTGATAATACTAGTCTTATAAACCTTACCAAAAATCTCATTTTTCATTTTATAATGAAGCATATAGAAGTAAGACACCATTTTATAAGGGATCACACTCAAAAAGGTGATTGTGATGAGTTTGGAGAAACAAACAAACAATTAAATGACATCTTTACTAAGCCTCTTCCAAGAGATAGGTTTTACCAAATAAGAAATTAACTAGGTATCCAAGATGGCTTAACCCTTAACTAAAACACCAAATATATTTGTTTTAAATATTTTTGATACTTTATCATCAATTGAATATGTTTGATCTTTAGACGATTATGATTAGTTGTTGTTGTAAATTCATTAAATTTCATCCTTAAAATTGCTTATGTTGATCTTTAGTTTAATGACTAATCCATATTTTATATGTGGTGTGTTAATGTTTACACAAACAAGTATGTGAAAAATGTGATATATTCACTTTCATTTTAGTCTTGAAAAATAAAGGATTTTAATTGATGATAATTGAAATTAATTCATTAAATTATTCTTGGTCATTTTCAAGAACACTAAGAAAGCTTTTTTAATATGTTAAATTTCATTTTAATTTGTTAAATAATGTGTGGATAGTTGTTTTGACTTTGAATTAATCTAAGAATTAATCAATTAATCTTAAGAAAATTTCCAATAGAAATTATGCCACATTATGGTTTAATAAATTAAATTTAATGACTAGTCAATCAAATTAAGTTGGCCCTTAATAAAACAAAGCTCACTAGTTTAATTGATTAAACCAAATTTTAATCAAATCAATTTATCAACTTTTTCACTGTTTGACTTTCTATATGATTTGCATAACACATAATTGATCAGACTCAATTTTAATTGATTAAATGGAAAGCCTTAGGATCCCTAGACACATGCAAGCTAAAACTTATTTGTTGCTTTTCCCAAACATGTCTCGTGACTCCTTGGTCCTTGCAACTCACTCAAATCACTCTTATGCCTTTCTCACCATGCCCCATCACTTCACTATCTCATGTATCCAATTAATCATTCTAATTCCCTACACTACATCCTATTAAATCTAAATTCATTTCTCTAACACATTGCATGTCATTTATGTTTCCTTTCTTAGACTTATGCTTAATTAGCTTTGTTTAAGAAATACTTTAAGTTACTACGAAAAAAAGTATTTTATGTTATCCTTTTTGGAATTCTAATATTGAATGTCTGTATGAAATTAAGTTTTTATCTCTTAGAATACTACTTTATCTTTTGGCTATCTTTATGAATGTAATGGACATAATTGTATTTAGTGATGGCCAAAAGGGGAAAGAAAGAGTGTTTTTCACTTCAAATACATAAACATGACAAGTAAAGGAAATTAACACTCATGCATAAGTTGTCATCATACTATAGGGGAAGTTTGTTGGACCTAAGCTTTAAGACCTTCATGGATTTTTAACCAATGCACATTTGTGCAGTTGATATTTTTGTTGTGTTGATTTCTAATTCTCTTAGTTGATATGTTATGTGTTTGTGTTAGTTGGTTAATCTTGATTCAATCTCATTAGCATGTGTTGCCCTTGAGTATAAGAAAATTTTTCTAAGAAATCATAAAAAGAAACTTGATATCTCTCTATTTTAATAGATTCAATATGGCATTAATCAATTAAATTGCTCCTAAAGCTCTTAAAAAAGGAAGAGCGTTTTAATTTATTAATCACTTAGATTAATTGATGAAAATTTAATAAAAGATATAGAAAGTTAGTTAGAGATGGTTAAAAAACTTAGCTCTATAAATTAGAGTCTACATTGTATAATTTTCATATTATCAATTTTTCAACATGATTCCCTTTGAGCATTCTCAATCTTCAAGTTCTCAAGCTTTCCTTTCCATCATTCATTTTCCACCTTTGATTCCTAATATGGTATCAAAGCAATTTAAACCATCATCTATGGATCCTATCTTGGAAAAAGTAGATATAGTGAGGAGAAATATGAGTAATGGGCAATCAATGAGTTAAAGGTTCATCCATGGTAGTTGGGATTGCCACCACCTCTGCCTCTACTAGTTTGGAATGATGGAGTTGTCTGTCATTGTCAATGACTCCAAGAGTGCAACATCCCAATTTTTAATATAATAATACTATTTATATTTCTAGATTTAACTCTTTTTCTACTTCGAGTCTAATTTATTAAAGGATTTAGGAATTTAATTTGTAAAAAGAAAAGACTAATTAATGAGTAAGAAAGAAAGAAATGAAAATCTAGTTAATTTAACATTTAAAATAAAAATGAAATATAAACTCATTTCAAATAAAGATTAGCTCATAATGTCTTAGCAAAATAAAATAAGGGAGAGAAGAATAAAAAGGAGAAAAATTAGAAGAGAATTAGAATATAAATTTCAGAAATTAAAAATTAAATTTAAGAGTCAATAAAATTAAATAAACATTTTTAGATTAAATAAATAAATTTTTATTAAATAAAATAAATAAGTGTGAATAAAAAAAATTAAAACAGATGAAGAAAATATAAATAAGTTTTTAGGATTTTTAGAAGAATTTAGAAATCAAAAATAAAATTATTAAAATTAAAAATAGAAAATAAAGGCTAAAATAGAAATAAATAAAAAGGAAAGAAAAAAAGAAAGGAGGAGAAAAGAAGGGGGTCAGCGGGCTCAAACCTGCGACCTAGAGGGAGAGAGAATGCAATGTTTTTTCCAGTTGAGCTACCCTCATGGGGTAGCATTAAAACGCAATAAGGAATATAATAGGTAAAGGTGTTGAGTTAAAATGGAAAAATAAAATGTGAATGGAGAAAAGGGTGTGAGGCGAATTTGACGAGAGGAATAATGAGGTCGAAGAGTATTATGGGACACAAGGATTGTCGTTTGACCGCTAGGTCCATCGTTGTTATTTTTCGGAAATAAAATCTACTTAAGTCTTCTTAAAAACACTTAACCATCATTGAAGCAACTTTGTCATCCCCTACCTCGAGTCGATTTTTTTTAACACTGATACCTCTGAATTCTGTAACGCCCATGCCCTGTCTGTTGTAACGACTAAATTTTTCATACGCATTTTATTAAAATTTAAAACTCGTTCAGAATAACAGGGACATATTTAACTATTACATATCAAATTTAAACTTTGGTCTTACATCATAAACCCAAAAGTATAACATAGAGTATTAAACATTACATCAAACTACTAGGAAAAACAACATAAATCCTAAGGACTGTCTGCGGGATCTT